>CAUYRT010058999.1:0-49546 GCA_963574885.1 Lepilemur ruficaudatus
ACAGAGTCTCACTCTGTTGCCTGGGCTAGAGTGCCATGGCATCAGCCTAGCTCACAGCAACCTCAAACTCCTGGGCTCAAGCGATCCTTCTGCCTCAGCCTCCCGAGTAGCTGGGACTACAGGCATGCGCCACCATGCCCGATTAATTTTTTCTATATACTTCTAGTTGGCCAATTAATTTCTTTCTATTTTTTTTTTAGTAGAGACAGGGGTCTCACTCTTGCTCAGGCTGGTTTTGAACTCCTGACCTTGAGCAATCCACCCGCCTTGGCCTCCCAGAGTGCTAGGATTACAGGTGTGAGCCACCAGGCCCGGCCAACAAAAGCTTTTTAAGATCAACGGGTCCTGAGACCAAAAAGTTTGAGAATCATGAATTAGATGAGAAGCAGAAAGAATAGGAAGAAGGCCATTTTTACATAATTCAAATATGAAAAGGCTATTTGGCATAGGTAACAAAAGGTTTTATTGTAGCTTCAGAGTTAAGAGCTTAGGTGGTTCATACACAAGGAATGGAAAATATAATCAGGAATACTGGACTTTCTTTAAAGACACAACTGGCTAAAAGTGCAATTATAATATACATGGCATTAAAGAAAGCTTGAGAGTCAGGTACAACTAAAGCTTGGGGGCTGAGGTAAAATGAGGGATAGATTTGTTATACATAAAAAAATGCAGTGATTTTTATCCTACTTTTTTAAAGCCCAGCCTCTGTTCCTTGAAGGCATAGGAAAGCAAGTGAAATCTTATCACTACGAGTAAGTATTGAAAATATATTTCCATATTCCAGAGATGGTCCACACAACTGTGCTCATGGATCTGGTTACAAAAAATACACTCTGGGCCGGGCACGGTGGCTCACGCCTGTAACCCTAGCACTCTGGGAGGCCCAGGCAGGTGGATCGCTCAAGGTCAGGAGTTCGAAACCAGCCTGAGCAAGAGCGAGACCTCGTCTCTACTAAAAATAGAAAGAACTTAATTAGCCAACTAAAAATATATAGAAAAAATTAACCGGGCATCGTGGCACATGCCTGTAGTCCCAGCTACTCGGGAGGCTGAGGCAGAAGGATCGCTTGAGCCCAGGAGTTTGAGGTTGCTGCGAGCTAGGCTGACACCACAGCACTATAGCCTGTGCAAGAGAGCAAGACTCTGTCTCCAAAAAAAAAAAATTCACTCTGGACCCTCTTTCCACACTGCTCATTCTCTATTACAAAAGCACTCTTTGGGTTGGGGGAGAATTATAACCTGCCACCAAGCAGCAATGACTCCATAAACCTCCCATGTTAAACATCCTAACCAAACACCAATATCTTTAGTGACATTAAAAAGACTCAAGAGCAGAGACAGCATCTGCTTGCCTACAAACCATTCTTCATATCTACTTTCCTTTGAGCCTCTCAACAACCCTATGAAATATGTAAAGTAGGCATCATTATTGCCATTATACAAATGAGACCCAGCGAGAACAACTTGATTGAAGTCACCTGGCAAGTTAGGGCCAATGGCTAGCACCCAGCCATCTGTCTTCTAAAGCAGCATTCTTTTCTCTTCAGCAGGCTGCCTCAGAACACCTGTCATCTCCACAATCCCCAGCCTTGCCTTTCCTATACAATGGGATTTCCAATATTGAATTCTGGCTTTGGAACAATCTAGGCTATATAAATGTGGTCCCTAAGTTCGCTTTTTTAAAGCCTCCAAAGAAATTCAGTAGAATTCATATTAATCTTAAAAATCGATCTATGCTATCTGATAGGGCAGAGGTATATTGGGAAATGAAACAGAATGCAAGAGAATTAGGAATCTTAGCCCTAATAGTTTCAAGAATTTTTTTTTTACTTGCAAATTTCATCATAGAGGCAAAAGACTATTTCTCTGCCTCATCACCTCATTCTGAAAAATGAAATATATACTCATTATGCCAAATTCCATTATGACAGAGTAATTGTCGGATCTCATGGAGTGTATCATAATGGAAGAGTAACTCTGCGGCCACAAAGAAAGCTATAAAGAATGCTTCACACATCTTTACTCCTACCTATTTCTAAAAGGAAAAGGGGAAACTTAGAGGAGAGCACAAACACAGCCCATCTTCCCAGAATCTGTCTGAAAGGCCTGAAGGACTATAAAATGAAGGAGGACAATCCCCTGGCTAAGAACCCCGATGCAAGGTCCAAAAGGCAGGGGAAGATCTTGCTCACAACAGCCTGCTGGATCTTTTTCAAACCTGCTTAACATTGTCTTCATGCTGTTTCCCTTTCAGGATTTGCTCTTCCTTTAGTGACTCCTTTTTGAATCACAGACATTTGAGATACTCTACCAAGCTCTATAAATCCTATTCTCAAAAAACTGTACATATACAGGCCGGGCGTGGTGGCTCACGCCTGTAATCCTAGCACTCTGGGAGGCTGAGGCAGGCGGATCATTTGAGTTCAGGAGTTCAAGACCAGCCTGAGCAAGAGCGAGACCCCGTCTCTACCAAAAATAGAAAGAAATTAGCTGGACAACTAAAAATATACAGAAAATTAGCCAGGCATGGTGGTGCATGCCTATAGTCCCAGCTACTCGGGAGGCTGAGGCAGGAGGATCGCTTGAGCCCAGGAGTTTGAGGTTGCTGTGAGCTAGGCTGACACCACGGCACTCTAGCCTGGCCAACAGAGTGCGACTCTGTCTCAAAAAAAAAAAAAAAAAAAAGGAAAGAAAGGAAAAACTGCAAAACTGCACATGTACACAAAATTCTGTGTCTAGTTTCAAGGCATCTTAGGCCTCTTGAGGCTCCCCTCAGGAGCTCATAACCTGCAATAAGAACCCATTTTAGAGTCTTAGTCCTCTCACATTCCAGCATGAACTAACACATTCCCTCATTAAGCGTAATACAGTCTCCACAATCTGGGCGGGAAAGGACAGGTGTGTTTTGTTACGTGTTTTGTCTCAGAATTAATGAGAAAAGAAATCAACTAGGTGATCTAAAGGGTCCTTCTAACCCAAAAAACTCATTTGGGACTGCTCTACACAATAGTAGAGACTCATCTTGGGGGAGAGCCCACCCTCAAGAAATGAGTGTTCACAAGCCAAAGACACCAAACGCCCAGGAGACACCCAAACTTGTAATGCAACTGGTTTCAGCCAATTCGCATGCAATGGTAGTGGGGCCTACCCAGACAGCAATAGACGTGGAGAGGGAGGCTGTGGAAAGGGGAAGGCAATGTTGGGAGTTAAAAGTGTGGCTTGGAGACAGCAAGGCCATACATCAGTCCTGCCTGTCAACTTTTGACACCTGGAGCACATGCTTAAATGGAAAATTTCTAATTGCTCCCCTTATCTCCCAGGATTTGGAGAGAAAAATTTTACTTACTGCCTTGCCCTGAAGCCTCAGGACACACTGGGTTGGGGTGTCCTATTGGCAGGGAGGAGTGGTCATTCTATAGGTATTTCCTTCAGTGAAGCAGAAACACCAATAGATGGGGAATGTGACTACTTTGTACTTAATATCTGAGGAAAGCCAGGAGGAGGCAGCAAGAGAAAAAGATATAGAGAATCGGAGCAGCACAAGAGACAACAGGAAAGCACAGCCAGAGCAGGAACTATCCATGGATGCAGGAACAAGACTAGACACAGAGTAGATTACAGCTGTTCCCCAAACCCAGCATTTGCCTTCTACATCCACAGATTTTGCCATTTGCATGTATCACCTGTGCTGTAACTTAACAGATCCCTTTAAGGGAAAATCTGTGCAAGGTGATCTATTAACTTACTCATCCTAAGGAATAAAGTGCTAGTTATACAGGGTGTCCCAAAAGTTGCCATACACAGGGAAAATGGGAAATTGTAGCTAAATGTACCTTTATTTATAAAATATTCATTACAAAATTTTATAAAATCTTTCCTTTGTAGTCTCCATACTACAAATCAATTAACCTTTGTAGTCTCCATACAAAGAAAAAATTTTGTACAATTTTGGTGACTTTTGGGAAACCCTGTACTTTTTCTCTGTGTATTACGTTAGAATAAGACATTAAGTACAAGAATGTTTTCCACATTCCAACTAAAATCACCTGGCACCTCAGAAAGGACCAGCTGCCATACTTCAGCACATGCTGGTAGCCAGGAGTCCTGAGCCTGAATTTTGGTCCTGACTCCACCCTTATCTCTCTGCATGACCTCTCTGGGAGTCACAAACTCCTCATCTAACAGTGAGGGAGAACTACATGAGCTCTAAAGCTGCTCTGTACAGCTGACAGTCAAGGCTGGCAGATCTGTGTGGCTCTGGCAAAAGTACCCACCAAGGGGACGTGTTGGCAGGGCCCTAGAAGTTTCCTAGTTTCTGCTCTTTTCAGGGTGGCTACAGATGGAGAAAGGGCTAAAGCATCTGGAAGCAGAAAAAGGACGGGCAGGAAGACAGTTTAGTGTAAAAGGAAGAACATTAGATTTGAGCAAAAATATGGGATCTCCATTTACTAGCTGAGTAGCTGGGTACAATGGCTCATGCCTGTAATACCAGCACTTGGGAGGCAGAAGTGTGAGGATCACTTAAAGCCAGAAGTTTGAGACCAGCCTGGGCAATATAGCAAGACCCCATCTCTACAAAAAAATTTTAAAAATGAGCCAGGTGTGGTGGCACATATCTGCTGTCTAGCTACTCAGGGAGGCTGAGGCAGGAGGACTGCTTAAGCCCAGTAGTTCAAGGCTGCAGTGACCTATGATCACACCACTGTACTCCAGCCTGGATGACACAGCAACACCCTGTCTCTAAAAAATAAAATTAAATTTAAAAAATTTTTTTCAATGTGCATAATCATGCCTTTTTCCCTTAAATTTATATAAATAGTCCTCAACTTTCATTCAACCTGAATTTTCAAAAATTATACATTGACAATTTTATCCTAGAAAGCCTCACTCAAAACTGCACACAAGGCCGGGCGAGGTGGCTCATGCCTGTAATCCTAGCACTCTGGGAGGCTGAGGCGGGTGGATCACTCAAGGTCAGGAGTTCGAGACCAGCCTGAGCAAGAGTGAGACCCCGTCTCTACTAAAAACACAAAAAGATTAATTGCCCAACTAAAAACATATAGAAAAAATTAGCTGGGCATGGTGGTGCATGCCTGTAGTCCCAGCTACTCTGGAGGCTGAGGCAGAAGGATTGCTTAAGCCCAGGAGTTGGAGGTTGCTGTGAGCTAGGCTGACGCCACGGCACTCTAGCCTAAGCAACAGAGCAAGACTCTGTCTCAAAAACAAAAACAAACACACAAAAAAAACTGCACACAAACGCTGGATGACATTTGGGCCCTTCCCACCAGTCACCAGTTCAGTTTTGGCAACTTTGCTAGTGGAGCCATATTTATTGACTTATTTAAGAAAAGTACTGTATTACCTGCCTCTTTTAATGACAAATTCCCTTTAATTGACACAAAGGACAAAAATAGACATAAGTACCCAAATGGCAGTTCTTAAAGCTTGACCCAGGGTTCAATGGACTTAAAGATATTAATAGTCAAATGTGTACTTAAATGTAAGGGAAAAGAACAAAAGTGAAAAATGCTGGAAATGTATGAGCCAAGACTATGCCTAAAAGGCAAAGTACAGTTACTGATTTTATACTATTTTCAGCTTTTAGGCAACAGAGCCCCTCCTTATAATACCTAAATCCCAGGCGTGGGGAACCTTTTCACGTTGGAAAGCCAAATTAATTTAGCTGTGATCAAAAAGGTCGCATTCAAGAAACTTCAATTAAATATACTTCCAAAAATGTATATTATTTTGTAAAATTCTAATTATTATGTACTTAATTTCAAAAAATGAAAATTGTTAATTATAGTGGACACCGGGTCATCTCTCAGCCATGTTTGAACAAAGCAGTTCTCAGAACACCTGTTCTCACACGGATTGTTTCTTGTTGATCGGCCTCAAGACACCTTGTGACTTGCAAACAAGCCAGGGTGCCTTGACCCGCAAATGGGAAAGGGCAAAGGAGGAGACGCACTCATTAACTCCCTGAGGCAGAGTGGTGAGAACCAGTCCATGCTGAGACGAAAACATTCTGGGAACAGAAAACAGCGGTGGGAAAAGTTGGGGCAGACTGGGACAGATGCCAAAAGAACAGCATTATAAATAAAGTCGCTGCAAGCAGGAGCTGCTGCAGTCTTGTATCGTCTCTGTGTGTCTGTTGTTTGTTGTCTGTCTTCTGTGTTCAATTCTCCTCCCCAAGTGGAGCCACAACATATATACAGTAACATTAAAAACAGTTCAGAATAAGATAAAGTTATAGGTCCCTCAAAATTCAAATTCATATGTTGAAACCTAATTGCCAATGTGATAGCATTTTTTTTTTTTAGAGACGGCATCTCACTCTTGCTCAGGTTAATCTTGAACTCCTGAGCTCAAGGGATCCTCCTGTCTTGGCCTCCCAGAGGGCCAATGTGATAGTATCGAGAGGTGATACCTGTAGGAGGGGATTAATTAAGGAGGGGATACCTGTAGGAGGGGATGGGTTTGGGAATTGATTGATACTCTCTTCTGTCTTCTACACAAGATTTGTAGGGAGTGGGTTTGCCCCTATAAAAGGGCATGTATATACCATCAAATTTTTGTATATAATGATAGGAGATTTACAAATAATTAAATTTTAAACTACCTTAAAAATCTCTAGTCTAGCAAAATTACTATCATGGAAACATGATGTTTAATGTTACATGTCAAAAAAACAGAAGATAAACCAGTAAATGCAGAAAAGAAAAAATATATGTGTGTCTATGAATAAGAAAAAGAGAGAGATCAAATTTTTAAGAGTGGTTCTAACTGGATAGTTGATTTAAAGATAACTTTTATATTACTCTGTGATTTTTCTATATTCTCCATATTTTCTATAATAAATGAGTTATGTAACAAAAAAGGAAAATTTAAGAGTTAGAATTTATTTTATCCAAATAAAATTGTTATTAGTCAAGTAACAAAACAGAGTAAGCTCAGATAATGATCATTTTTTTCAAATTTAAAAGCATTTAATAATAAGTAAATAATAAGTAACTGATGTTCACTGATCATTGGGTACTTATGGATGACTGAAATCACTTTGTAAACCTGCAGAATAGAGAAAGGCCAGGGCAAATATTTCCTACTTCATATAACACCACAAACTTAAAAGCAATCACAGGCGATAACTGAAGTTCTCCTTTATAAATACACCACTATTTTTTTTACTTTTAGACTTCAGGACATATTTAAATTGGCTAAAATAAACTATAAAGAAACAAAGGTTAGAATAAAAAACTTACATTTTCTATTGTGTATTAAAAGAGCTTGTTTCAAATCTATAGTTGCTTTTCCTAATAAAGCATCTGCTTTTAAAGTGTGATGACTCCAAACTCGAAATTCCAATGCAGTCTGTGGGGTCACATTTCTGTAAGGGTAAAATTATAACAAAAATACAGAAGTATACATCATCATTCTAAGTGACAATTCCTATTAAACCATTTATTTTGGTAACTTTTTAAAAACCAGGAATTCAGTTTGAGAATACTGTATAAAACAATAAACAATCTGAATTATAAATAATTTACTTTCAAATACATTAGGACTTTAATAACTCCGTAATAATTTTTGTAATTAGCAAACCAAAACACCAGCAACATAACAAGAGACTTTTGGGGACTTCACAGTAACACTGTTTCTATTTGAACAAATTTCTAAAGACTTAAGAAATTGACAGTACTAGTTATAATAATTTCACAATACACAAACTTATACCATTACATTTCAAAATGCCAAAATAATGACTAATTTTCTGTCCTATTTCTATAACAAGACATTCAGAGAAAATATGGGTATACAGAAATAATTTAATTTATAAAGCAAAAGCAAAGATTATTAGGCTTTCTCTCTTAAAAAAAGTGAAATAAACCAAAAATTTCTTCATACTTTAAATTGTCTCTTCACTTTGGAAAAATCACTCATTACTTTGAAGTCATTTTATAAAATAAATATAAAATATTCATATTTCAAGAAGCACAGTCCCTTTTGAAGATTTGTATTCTTTATACAAGATACTCACACAGTTAGCTGTTCATCCCATTTTGGATTAGAAGAACTACTGGATTTTGCTGTTTTCTTAATTTCTCCATCTACAACTACTTCTGTATATATTGCTGTTCCAAACCAGTTCTTTTTTCTTTTTAGTTTGGCACTAGAAACTAACAGAAATATGATAGTCTCGAGTGAATATGTGTAGCCAAAAAGAGTACTGCATGCTAAAAAATTAATAAAATGGAACTGTGTTTCCTGTGCAACTAGAACTCTTCTCTTTGACAGAATAAAGAAATAATACAAAAGGACTACTGATAATGCCTGAAAGCCATCTGAATTTTTTTAGTAATAGTTTTATTGAGCTGTAATTCACATACCATATAATTTACCCATTTAAACTGTACAATTCAATGGTTTTAACAAATTCACAGAGTTGCACAACCATAATTATCAAAATTAATTTTAACATATTTTTATTACCCCAAAAAGAAACCCCATACCATTAAGCAGTCACCCTCCTAACCACTTCCCTTCTCACCCCCAGCTCCAAGCAACCCTAATCCACATTTTCTCTCTATATATGTGCCTATTCTGGACATTTCATATAAATGGAATCATACAACATGTTGTCTTTTTATGAATGGCTTCTTTCACTTAGCATAATGTCTTCAAGGTTCACCCATATTGTAGTATGCATCAGTACTTCAATTCCTTTTCTTGCCAAATAATATTCTAGTATACAGATACACCATGTTTTATTTATCCATTCATCAGCTAATGAACATTTGAACTGTTTTCATTTTTTGGCTGTTGTACACAATGTTGCCATGAATATTTGTGCACAAATTTTTGTGTGAACATATGTTTTCATTTCTCTTGGGCATATACTTAGGAGTGGAATTGCTGGCTCATACGGTAACTCTCTGTTGAATAACTGCCAGACTATTTTCCAAGGTGGCTGCACCATTTTAAATTCCTACCAACAGAGTAAGAGGGTTCTTATTTCTCTACATCCTTACCCATCATTTGAATTTAATACTAAACTGCATCAAGGTCAAAAGGAAAGTGTTTTCAGATTCAACAGGCCTATTCACACTCCTGCCAGGTAGTATTCATAATTTATCTTCTAGAAATTATATAACGGTGGTAGTTTTTAAAAAAGGCTTTAATGTTTTACCCCGAAAGTTGGTTTCCAAAAAGAAAAAGAAGTATTTGCTTTTTCAAATAAACACTTTAAAATCAAAAATGTCATTATAAAAATTAATCATAACCCTTTCTATAAAGAAAATGAATTTTAAGTCTAATTTACCTGAGATGTGAAAAAAGTAACTTAGGCTAAACATTTGAATCCAAAGAGGGGACTACATACTTTCACGGCAAAATACTGACTACCGACCCATAACAACTTATCATGATTCCCTCTATAATCAATTACTTATCAACAACCTGGGTCTGAGATAAGGAAAAGGAAAGCCTCCTTCATGTTACATGCACCAGATGTTAAGGATATGAAAACAAACAAAGCTATGTAAACTTCCTTTCTATTATGAGAGAATAGTAATCCAAATAAATAGTCACACAAATAAATCATTGAAATACAATGTGATAAATGCTTCAGCAGAGGTAGAGTGTTTGAAATACAGTATGAAATATAGTAGTCCTCAATTAATATTTAAGGAATAACAAGAGATTCAAAGCAAATACTTTATTTCAATACTGGCAAAATAAAGCAATCAGGAAGTATTCAATGTTATGTCTGAAGTGCTATCAGGGTCTTAGCAAAACTCACTTCCATCCTTCACTGTTCCAAGCTCCTCTACGCTCAACACCACTGGACTAACACAGAAGGCCCAGATTTGCTCTCTCCCAAGATACTCCCCAACCAAGATTCTTTACTCCGAATAAAAGTGCCACTGCCTCGGTATATGCAGATCTTATCCATATGCTAGAAGAAGACTGGAAGAAAAAGAAGGCAGGATATGATGATGTTAAAAGCACAGGATTGGACATATCTGTGTTCATTGTTTTACTGTGCTACTTACTAGAAGCCTTACCATAAATAAGTCAATTAACCTCGTTGTACCTCAATTTTATCATGTGAAAAATAGCAGAACAATAGTTCCTTGATTCTTTGGATTGGTGAGTGAAAGCATGCAAAGCACTACCACTATCAACTAATGCCTGGCAGCCAACAATGGTGACTATTACTCTATTATTATTACTGACTGTACAGTATTAACTCTTCAGAGTTAATTGCAGATCCATTCAAAATGCATCCATTACATACCTTTAATTGGCAAAATGCACAATAATGCTAGGAGTTGGCAAGTTAAGAAAAGAGACTTTTAAAAGATAAACTTTAATTTCAAGAAGAATTTGTAATATTCTGGCAAAAATGTGCATATAAATAACCATAACACTATAATTTTAAATAACTAGGAAGACAACCTAATAATTCAAATAGTTGTTCTAATTTGTGGAATAGATTTTATTTTCCCATTTAATAAGTTTCCACTGGTGTTAGATATAGAATGTCCTCTACTGCAAGGTTATAAAAATATTTTTTAAAACCATAATAATTATAAAAAATAAGAAACTATCAGAAAGAGAGTCAGGGGGATTTAATTTAAAAATCCCACTCACAATAACATCCCCACCCCCAAATCTAGTAATAAACTTAAGAAATGTATAGGATCTCCATGAAGATAACTAACTATAAAACTTTACTGATGGACATAAAAGACGAGAACGACATAATATATTCCTGGATCTGGAAATTTTAACACTGAAAGATTTCAATTATCTCCAATTTAATACATTATTTTTAAATGAAAACACCACCTTATTGGTTTTTAGTGCTTTTAGTGGGAGCAGAGGAAAAGAGAAGACTAAAAGTCAAATAAAAGGCAAAGAAAATTAGAGAATAGTGAAGGCACATTTTTCAATGCAAAGTAATAAAAGATTTCTCTCAATATTATTTAAGTACTATAAAATGAAAATAATTAAAATATTCTAACAATGATGTAAGAAGAGAGGTACAGAGAACAGAGCAAGATGTTAGTATATAATGGTGGCATTTCAAATCAATGGGAAAAGACAAATTGTTCCATAAATGTTGAAATATTTGAAAATAAAGTTAAGTCTAAACTTTATACCACTCATACAGAAGTTAAGTCACATATGATTTGAAATTTTTACTTTAAAAAGTAAAATTACCAAGGTACCACAACAAACAATAGCTAAAAAATTATAAATGTGAATATAACAGCTCATTCACTTTTCCATCTTGTATTATTCTTTTTATATATCCTGCCCACTATGCTTCTCTTTTCTGGTAGAAGTTTTAAATTTAAAATATTAAAGCCTACCATATTACAATAGGTAGTTTTCTGTTTGATTTTTTTCCATCATAGTTTTTCTGCTTTCCATGATAAATGTTCTTATTCTTATTTGTTGCTGCCAATCAGAAATGGGTTAAGAACAAAAATAAGAATAAATATGCTAACAATAAAAATAAATTAATAATTTGGTTTAGGGCAGAGTACCTCAGTATAGAGACATAAATCTACAAGACTTCAACAGTAGGGGGGGCCTTAATCATGGTACTATCTGAGTACTTTAAAAATACAGAGGTCATTGCAATCTAAGGGAGTCCTAAGACCTCAGTTGGTTTCCCATTATTAACAGAAGACACTTAATCCCTCTGTTCCTGTTTCCTCACTGATAAATCAGTAGTGATATTTATTGTACAAAGTACTGTGAGATCAGTAAGACTGTGGATTTTAAGGTGCTTTTCATTTTTAAAAATTAGATCGACAAAAGATCTATAGATTATATCTAAAAGATCTATAAGAAGGGCAAAAGCAAGAACAAAGGAATGGAAAAGAAAGGCACTATACTCTGGTGCCATATAGCACCGGTCAAAGTTCAATATTTCCAAAGAACATCACTGTATCTCAAAGGAGAGCAGTTAGCTGATGTTCAAAATGATAAATGTTGTTGTGACATTTTCTTGGCTACTTACACTTCCTTGGTGCAAGTCTATATTCCAATTGGTTCTTTAGACTTCTGGTGATTCACCTGATAGCCTTTCAATAAGTTCTTTTCAGCTTAAATCAGCTAGATCAGGTTTTTCTTACTCCAACTGAGAACTCTTATGCATAGGTCAACACCAAGAGCAAAGTTACTCTTCAGGTATGCTGGCCACAGGTCCTACGCAAGTTACACTAAACTAAAACTGTGGCTTCAAGCTTCTTATACAGAGCAAAAGCAGATGTAGAAGTAGAAGGAATTATATAAGTGGTTCTTCAGTGGAGTACACATCAGAATCATCTGGAGAATTGCTTCACAACATACATGCCCATGATTCGCAGAAAACAAAATGTAAATGTCCTTTATCATTCAACCTCACTAATGAGAGAAATGTTATTAACAATCACACTAAGATACCACTTCAGTATCTGTCAACAATCCAAAGCCTGATAATATATTTTGGTTAAGCTATGGGAAAATAGGCACTCTCATATATAGGTGGTAGAAATACAAAATGGTACAGCCCCTATGGAGAGGAACTTGGTAATAACTGGTAAATTTGTATGTTTACTCTTTGACCCAGCAATCTCCTAACCTAATGATACATGAGCAAAGATAAGAAATGACACTTGCATGAAGCTATTTGTTGCAGCACCATCTGTAATAGCAACCAGTGGAACCCTAATGTCCATCAATAGGTGACCAGTTAACATTTGTACATCTATTAAACAGAGTACTATACAACAATAAAAAGGAATATCTTGTTATGAAATGAACTCCAGGATAATACTGTTAAGTGAAAAAAAGTAAAGTGCAAAAAAGTATATAAAAACTGGGGAGTCGGGAGGAGAGATATGATAAATACACTGTATATCTGTACTTATACTTTTAAAAAGCAACAGATATATAAACCAAAACTAATAAAACTGTTAACCTACAGGGCATGGGAGGGAAGTGGGAAGAATGGGACCTAGTAGGCAGACCTCTCTAAATATACCTCAGTTTTGATTCCAGAACTATGTAAACGTTTTATATGGTTATAAAACAAAATTAAATTTTTTAAAAAAAACTGAAAACAATGAACCTAACTGATTACCAAATTGGTGGCATAACCAAATGGAGAATTACTCTAAGTGACTTTGAAACATGGTATTCTGGTTATATATCCTAAGGTGGAAAAAACAAAGAAATCTTAAATTGCAATGAGGGAACCTGTTGTTTCTGTTTTAATTTGTTATTTTGAAATTATTCTATGTAGGTGTATTAGGATAAAACACATATTATGTTAATATCATTTCGAATCAAGATTTTGGGGTTAAGAGAAAAGAGATATAAATATAAAATCAAAATAAATTGAAAAATTTAAAAATGTTTTCCTTTTAGTGGAAATGGTATTTATAGACAGTTATTATTTTCAATTGGGAATATCAGCACGAACTGAGGATTTGGTTTTTTTCTTTCTAAGACAATACACATTTCCTAGCTCTGTTCACTGAAAACTCCTAAACACAACTAATCTCACAGTAATGAGAGCCACAGGAATTATAGTACTATGCAATCCCACTTAACAAGTATTGGCCCAATAATTGAAAAAATGGCTAAATGGAAGAAAGAAGGCCTTCAGCATCCTGCTCCAGCCTATTAATCATTTAAAAACCAAGTCAATGACACTTATTCAAAAACCCAAATTCTCCCACCACTAAAGAGGATATATCTTCTCTTTGTCCAGCATGGGTTCAATAAACAGTTACTGAATGAATAACACACTTTCAGAGGGCATCTACCTTTGAGGCCTGTTGCAACAAAACACCATAGTATGAGTCTAAAAGAAATGATACTTATGGAATGAGTCTGCTGAATTAGGTATTCAGAAGAAAGTTTTATCATAAAATCACCATATTAATTATAAAAATAACTTACCAGTTACCTGTAACTGTAACCTTCCACTGTGGTTATTACTAGTATCAGACCTTGGTGAAGCAGTGGCCATGTCCCAAAATTCAGCTAAAACCTATAAAAAAATTTAATTTATTCATGTTTTAGGCAAGAGATTAATTTTCAAGATGATTAAAATTATTTGAATTGACTAAGAAACCACACTTATTTTCAATCCACTACATGTTGACAAGTTCCAAGTTGTCTTCCATTTAAAATTAAGACTTAGTATTACTAGCAATATTGAAGAATATGGCCAATAAACCATGTGAGCCAATTTAAGCAACAAAATAAATGATAATATACTAAAAATCCAGGGCTACATGTTGCTTTTTAAATACAATAAATATATCAATTAATACAGTTATTATATTATATATATTTATTATCTGAACATGAGTGTGTTGCCCCTTTACCCTTTAATACTTGAGTGTACATTTCCCAAGAATAAAAATTCTCTTATATAACCACAGTACAATGATCAAATTCAGGAATTTTACTAGAACATTATCTAATGTACAATCCATATTCTATTTTCATCAGCTGTTCCAATAATGCCCCTTATCAAAGTACTTTAAATATAGTTACTCCAGGTTTATATATTATATTAGTTATGTCTCTAGTAAATCCTGCATGTTCCTTTTCATAGATAATTTTTCTCCCAAGCTCTGCTAAACATCCCCTTCTGCCCCAATTTTTATTTTTTAAATAAAATACAAAGCAGAGCCACTTCAGTTTTCTTCTGTATGACAAATATCTCAAGGCTCAAATTCTATCCACCCTTAACCTCCTAAAGAAAAAGTAGAACATTCTGAGCAAGACTGAAAAATATTAATGAATGTTAATGTTTATCTTCTTTATACTTCTATTTTTTGTTTCATTTAGATCTTTCCCACAAATTTTGGGACTTAATACTCTAAAATCATTATACTTTTTTCACCTACTTATAATTGCATCTATTGTGTTTGAATGTGTGTGTATAAAAAGATAAGATAAACAGTTGCTTACTACATGATTAACTGATTCTAATTAACATATATTCACAGGTTCTAAGACTTCATTCAAGCCAAAGAAATTCACACTTGAACACACAGCAGTTAAAACTGCAAACAGAGCAAAACACCAAAAACAGAGACCATGTTAAAAGCAGCCAGAGAGAAGAGAGATTACACACAAAAGAAGAGAGTAAAATAATAGCAGGATTCTCAATAGCAAGAATGCAAATATAAAAGGTAAAAGAAATAAAGGACTGAGACAATTAAAAATTATGTAACCACCAAAACTCTTGGGGGAACATGGAAAGCATTAAGACATTGCCAGATAAACCAAAAAAAAAAAAAAAAAAAAAAAAGAGTTTATCAACAGCAGACCTTTACTTCAAGAAGATCTAAAGGATTTGATTCATAAAACGGTAACATTACCACAGAAGGATGATCTGAGATGCAAGAAGGGAAGATGAGTGAACAAACTGCTAAGCATACAAGCAAATCTAAAAACACACTGAATGAATAAAATAACAGTAACAACGTATTATTATGATGTTTAAATAAAAACCCTATAAACATTACAGTATGGAACTAAGGAAAGCATAGAAGTATAAGGGCAGAGCAGAGAGGAAGAAGATAGGGATTAATGTTTTAAATCCTTGCATTGTTCAACAGAGAGATTATGATCTGGTTTAACTTTAGATGGTATATAGTATTCCTGGTAGAATGTCAAGGTTAATCATAAAGGAAAAGAAATAAGAGGGTATAATTTCTAAACTAGAAATTATAGTACAGAGGACAGAATAAGCAAACTCAATCAATCCAAAAAAGGCTAGAAAGGAAAGGGAGAGAAAAACATAAATAACCAAGACTATCAGAAAGCACAAAGGAGGAGAGTCCAAATAATCACAATAAATGTAGAGTATACAGACAAATTCAAAAGTAAGATAGGAGATACCTAGAAAACAAAGATACTCACAGAATGAAAGCAAAAATAAGGAAAAGGACACAGCAGACAAATACAAACAAAAAGAAAGCCAAATTAGTTATAATTGCAGACAAAACAGCATTATTAAGGAGAGCAAGGAAAATGTTCAATTCAGGAAAAGTGGATATCTAACTCTAAATTTGCATGCTTTAAAAAAATAACTAACTTTGCATTCTCTCTTTCTCCTGACATGGCAGCCTCAGTAAAAAAGAAGAATAAGAAGGGGATATCTATCCCCCTAACAGACGCCTTAACCGAATATGATAATACTGGTGGAGAAGCATGTATGTCTCCAAACCAGTCAGCTGAAATGACGAATCAGAGGGCCTGGAAGGAGATGTTTCAACCACTTGGCACAGCAATGATGACAACATGTACAGGGCACCTCCAAATGACAATTGTATCCTGCTTGCTATTCCACAGGCTGTTTGAGAATCCAATAACAACCAGAGCTACTTCCCAAATTGCCACTACACACTGCTTTTCTAGGGAACCTGACTTGTGATGTGATAAAAAGCACCATTAAGGAACTCTTTAGAGGATTAAATATCAGTGCATTTACCACATGAACCCAGCAACCCAGAGAGGTTGAAAGGTTTGATTATGCTAAATTTGAGGACCTGGATTTCCTATTCAGTGCCCTGAGCCTCAATGAGGAGTCTCTTGGTAACAAAATGAGTGGTTGTTGTTATTAGGCATGGGATAAAAGAAAGAGATGGTTGTTCCTTTGGCTGAGATAGAAATCTAGATTGTGACAAAACAGACTAGAAAGTCCATCCTGCCATAAACAACTTTGTTGACTATCCATCCACCTAGAGGAGGTGATGATAACTTTGAAGACAAATATAATGATCATTACGGAGACCAGGACTGCCAAAATGACTGAAGCAGCAGAGACTATGATAGAGGCTATGAGCCCAAGAAAAGCATTTGATAATGGGTACTACAGGAATAATGACTACAGAAGAAATACAAACCACTATGGTGGGACAACAGGGCTGTGGAGCTTCAAAGAAGATTATTGTTGGAATGATTATAGGTGTCATGATAGACATCTCCCCCACCCAAAGATCCAAACTGAATCTAAAGCCTCAGAGTACTCTTAAGAAAGATGACCTTCTCCTGGCCCCTCCCAGTCCAGTTGAGCAGCTTCTATCTTTGGAAACACAGAGCCTGTTGACCCAGCTGCAAGAGAACAAGCAGTAAAACAGAGCTACAGAAGGAACAAGAGGAATTGCAAGGTCAGCTAGACAAACCAAAACTAGAACAACAGCCTCAGGAAGACACCTAAACTGGCAAAGTGAAGAAACTCAGTATAATGGTCAAGGACAGGAAGTAAGTCACCTCAGATATGGACATCAGCCACTCCTGTCAGAATTAGACTAGGATGCATGAAGGAGAGAAAGAAGTCTCTGGAAAATGAAACACTCAGTAAGGTGGAAGACTGTCACTAACATACAAAGCTCCTGAACTGATCACCTGCTAAAGGTAATGCTGGCCCCTCCACAAGAGAATGGCTGGGTGAAGCAAAGTGTTAATCCTTCTGCTTGATCTCAGAGCTCGACATAGAGTAGCAATCCCCTACAAGTGATGGGAAGAAAATGGCTCCAGCTCAATCATCTCAGGAAGAATCAGCAAGTAAAGATGAAAATAAATGGGTGAAGGTCCCAAAAAGGGAAAGTAGGACCTTCAGTATGGTCTAAGAGGTAGAGAGAACAACAAGCCAATGGAAGGAGGCTGAAAGGAAGGATAGCAAAAAGGATTAAGACTCCAGATTTGCACCTGAGCAACATGAAAACATGAAGAAAATCCAGCCTTCTAATTCAGTACTATCATGCTGCTCTGTCAGTTGATGGTGAGGGGGAAGAAGACACCAAACAGATGCTTTAAATCCTATGCTTTCTTCTAGTTTGTCTCTACTCTGGAACATTCAAAGTAATCAAATCTCTATCCAGACAAGCCAAATACAACTCACCAGCTACTTGGGGTGGGGAGCTTAAAAAGACTGTAAGACTTTAGGAAGAAACTGACAAATTGGCCACTGTTGTGGGCAATTTCAACACATCCCAATTAATCATAGGTCACGTGGACAAAAAAATAATAATAATGAATAAGCATGACTGAATAACATAACCTGAACCTCATACCCTACTATTAGAACATAAACATTTTTCTCAACCACTCATGAGACATACAAAAAAACAACATACACACTGAGAGATAATGAAAATCCCATAGAATTTCAGGTAATGTTCTGAGTCTCTGACTATAATACCATTAAGTTAAAAATCAATAACAAAAGATAAATTTTAAAAATGCCAACAGAATTTTAAAAACATTTCTAAATATTTCACGGGTTAGAAGAAACTACATTGGAAATCTTTTAAAAATACTAAAAACGAAATGATAAAATTTCGTGAGATACAGAAAAATTTACACTTAGAGGCAAATTTATATAGCCTTATAGGAAAAGAAATGCGGAAAATTGACGAGTTAATAGGCTAATCTGTCAAGTTAGAAAGAGAATAATAAAATAAACCCAAAGAAAGAAAAGGAAAGAAGATAATAAAGAGCAGAACCTAATGACATAGAAAAAAGATAACAGAAAGATCAACAGTCAGAAGCGAGTTCTTAGAAAACACTAAAATAAATGCCTGGCAAGATTAATGAAGGGAAAAAAATGAAATAAAATAGCAAGCCATTAAATAGACCAGTAAATGCAAGGAACTGCCCATGTAACAGATGCAACAATGCAGATTCACAAGAAAGGAGGGACAATTAAATGGTCCTGGAATTATTTATATGGGAAAATATGAAACTGGACCCCTACCCCACATCATACATAAAACCAATACAAGAGGATTAATGATGTAAATACGAAAGGGAAACCTTAAACCTTTTAGAAGAAATTACGGCAGAAAACTATTGTTTTGTGTCCTCTCAGGATGGAAGGATTTCTTAAATGAGAGGCAAAGCATACTACCCAAATAAGAAACATCAGCAAATATTCTGACTACACAGAAACTGAAAAGTTCTATTTATCATACGACATCACAAAAAAAAATTAAGACAAGCCACAAACTGGGATATATTTCAAAATAAAAAACTAATTAAAGGCTAGTATTTAAACTACTATATAAGAACGTCTATAAATAATAAGAAAAAGGCAATAGCAGGCAAATGGACAAAAATCTTAATTGGAATTTTATAAACAAGAAACTCTTAAAGTCAACAAATACATGAAAAGATGTAGAAACTCACCAGAAAAATACAACTTCAAACCACATGAGATATTATTTTAAAGTTCATTAGAATGGTAAAAACTAAAAAATTTTATAGCAGATAATGACTAAAAACAAGCAACAGTGGTGGCTCTTATACACTGCTGGGAGGTGTTTAAAACGGTAAACTCCTGCTGGAAAACAAGTTGGAATTATCATGTAAAGTTGAACATTTACAGGCCCTTCAATAAGCAATTCTCAATTTTGTAACACAAAAAGAATGCATAGAAGGCACAGACATAAATATGGGAAAGTGTTACTAATTCACCAAGTATGATTTCTGAAGTCTGTGATGGAAAAGAAGGGAAACGCATAGCTTTCACACAGATGGCATTTAGTCTTCCAAGAAAAAGACACTTCTTCCTCTGGGCAGTAAATGAGGGACCTAAGGATAAGTGAAGCTATCGATTCACTTGGAAGTAGATTAAAAAAAAAAAAAAAATCAAGGCACTTTATTAGTGAATTAAACAGAAAGACAATTGCTGAGAATAAAGGCAACAGGCATAAGATCAGTTTTTTGAGAAGAATCTTTAGTTTAAAACACTATGAAGACTAGGAAATGCCGCCAACCAGTTAAAAGACTATTCAGTCTACTCTGTGAAACTCTCTCTGTACCCTGATTCCCACCCCTAATCTATTTCTTTCTGTTCTATATAAACCCTTCTACATCAACCAATGCTCAGACTCAAGAACACATGTTCTAGTAACCAGTAATTGCAAATTTAAACTGCAAAACATTATAGAGACAGTTCAAAAATGATACCATTTTGCCTTAAAAGGGAAGATACACAGCAAATAAAATTATCAATTTCAACATACAGTTAGTCCCCGCAATTCATTTAATAACAAAGCTATGTGGCACTTAAAATACAATGTACTGTTATATATCTATTCTCCAATCTGAGCATTACAATAATACTGTGTGAGTAGGGAGGTACTATGTCCGTCTTTAAGATGAGGATATTGAGCCTCAGAAGTGTTAGAAGTTTACAGCCATATTTTTATGACATATTACTTGGTCTATATAGATATAATTAACTATCAACATGTACGTTTGACTATTAAATATAGTCTTGGTTTAAAAATAATCACTTACAATGTATCAGGAACTGTGCAAGACACTGGGGATACAAAGATGAGTAAGACACGATTCCCTCTTCCAAGGAGCTCATAGTCTGGTAAGGAGACAACCCTGTAAACAGATAAATAGCTGTCAGTGTGATAATTACTAAGATAGATGCAAAATGTAAAGTAGTACATATGGGGCACACAAGAAAAAGTAGATAATCCAACCCACAGGGATGAGGAAAAGGTTCACAGAGAAGATAACCTTTGAGTGAAATGCATCTTTAAGTCTAATTCTTCAAGAAAGACTTACAGAGGAAATATGGCACTTACGGAGAATTGTTGCCATGCCTGGACAATGGAACATAGGAACAGCGTGATAAAGCTAACAGGCAAACAGAGGTTTAAATTGTGTAGGGTCCGATGGAATACTTTATACGGTATTCTAAATATATCACACATAGTACTTTAAAGTTTATCCTGAAGAGAACTTATAGATACTAAAGGGTTTCAATAATAAAAATTGCATTTTGGAAAAATAACTTTGGCAGCTGTGGGAGTCTGATTTAAGAAAGTGAGCTTATCTGAATTAAAGTATTGGTAGCATGAAGCAAAAAAAAAAAAATCTCAGGATTCATATAAGATCTTTGACCAGATGATTATAGGACAGCTGTGGGTTATAAGAAAAGAGAATCTGAACAACTAAAATTCCCCACTTCACCATCTGGATGGATGATGGTACCATAATCAGGATAGGGAAAAGAAGATTAAGACTATTTGGATTTCATTTCTAATTCTTCCACTTAAGAGCTCTGTGACAAAGTTAACTTTTCCATAGCTCATTTTCTCTATCAGTAGAACATGAAAAGCAAAGCCATCTACCTCATGTTACAATGAGCATTAAATGGCATAATACACATAAAATGCTTAGCCCTTTGAGTATATGGCACAAAGTGATCATTTAGTAAAGACTAGTTACTGTTCTTATTGTTGGAGGATGTTGGAAATAAAAGTTTCATTTTGGACATGCTGTTCAAAAGAAAGATTTTAACAACTAGGTATAATAGACAGCTAGTTAGAAAAGTATGCAGTTCAGGAAACAGGTTTATGCAGAAGATACATTTTGGAGTCACAGTTTATACAGATGGTATTAAATCCATAGAAGATAATAGGCTTAATCACAAAGGAAATATTTTGGAATAAATGCTGAATGGAATGACAGAGGGTGCTGATCAACTTCTGCTGGGCAGTATTAATATTGTACTTATCACAAATCCACAGGGACAACACTCTGCACAATGGTATGACTTTTTCCCAGGATATAAGAACAGAGAAGAACCGTAGGATCAATTCAGGTTCAAGAATTTAGAAACTGAGTACAACAAAAGAAAAACCAAAGTCTGTGTTTTAATAAACTTTAAAACAAATTATTCATTCATCCAAATGAATTTAGGTCATAACCTAAATTTAGGTCATGACCTAAATTCATTTGGGCAATTATATCTAAGCTGATTATGTTCGATTCAATCCTTTAAAAATGCCACAGGATTGCACAAAGGTTCATTATTACTCAGCTGCAAAGAAAAGAAGAGAGTCCTGAATGTAGATAATAAACTACATTTCCAATACTGAGGTTATAGATTTATCAAATCCTCACTTAGAAAGTATAGCTTCATTGCCTGCTTACTTTAAAATGTCATTCTTAAGTCAGAAGCAAAAAGACAGGGTCTCGCTCTGTTGCTGGGCCTAGAGTGCAGTGGCATCATCATAGCTCACTGCAACCTCACACTCCTGGGCTCAAGAGATCCTCCTGCCTCAGCCTTCTGAGTAGCTGGAACTATGGGCACACACCACCACGCCCAGCTAAGTTTTGTACTTTATGAAGAGATGGGGTCTCACTATGTTGCTCAGAGGGTCTCGAACTCCTGGCTCCCAAAATGCCAGGATTATAGGCATGAGCCACTGTGTGTGGCCAGAAGCAAAATTTTTTTGAGAACAGCTATCTAATTAGAATAGATATGATTCAATCTGCATACTCTGCAAAGTGTCATGGCTTTGAAAAGCCAAAGAAATACTATCATATATCTGCCTGGATCAATTAATAAACATACTTATTGACTGCCTAGTCTGTAAAGGGAGTATGGCAAGGACACAAAAATGGTAGAAGATAAACTTCCAGCTTCAATACTGAGTCCAGTTTTGAAGACAATATTAATACACAGGAAACAACTCAGTAACGAGATAGGATAGTGCATATCAGAGCAGTTTAGTCCAATGAATGTGGAACCTAAAAGGTTAAAGAGCCTGCATTTAGGAAAGCTATTGCATAAACAACACAAAATTTAAAACTCAATGAATGTGACACAGGTAAAAAGAGACGAACTAAGAAAGAAGCCTCTCCCTGCTCCTAATATATATGATTTAGCAATTCTAACACATCAAGTAAGTATTTCATGAAAATGTAAACTACAAAATAAGAGGATTTAATTTTTAAAAATATAGGTAGCAGGTGCCTGTAATCCCAGCACTTTGGGAGGCTGAGGCAGGAGAACCACTTTAGCCCAGGAGTTCGAGGCTGCAGTGAGCTATGATCACACCACTGCGCTCCAGCCAGGGCAAAAAGAGACTCTGTCTCTAAAAATAAATAAATGAATAAACAAACAGAAATACTTCTATACAGAGAGATCATTTGTTGGTCACGTCAATGAATTTATAAAATGAGACAGTAAACAAAAAGGTAACCAACTAACCACTCATCCTTTCAGACAAAATGTGTTTCATATAAACTTTGAGCCGGCAAAATATACACAGTATCCTTGTCTATGCAGGATGAAAAGTCCTTCCCAAAAAAGTAATAAATAATTAATAATAGACATTGGACAGAAGAATAGAGGCTAGACTGGCAGTAACCATGACACACCAAAGTACAGGCTAGTCCAGAAGATCAAATATCAAAGATATTTCTATTCTGAGCTGACGAAAGTGTTGGTTTTGCTCTTTTTCAAGTTAGAGATTAGCAACTTAAAAATTACATTTCCTCCAAACTTAATGTAAAGCCCTAAAACATCTAGGAATGTCGTAAGAAACCCAAGTCAAATTCTGTCAACACTAAACTCACTTACAGACTTTTAGAGTCTGGTGATGATACAATTCTTTGGGGGCAGGGAGGACTAACAAACCATTGAAAAGAGAAAACTGTCACTGACTGAAGTCTAGTTTGAATTTGGATTTGAATTTCTATTCCCACATTTACTAAAGGACAGCATACCAGTAGTCAACAGCAAATTCTGCAGCCAAACTCCCTGAGTCCAAAACCTGGCTCCACCTGACAATGTTTGACTTCCAGTAACCTCCTTTATCTCACAGTGCCTCAGTTTTTACATCTATGGGAATAATATTAGGTTGTTAAGTATGAAATGTCCAATTACCTTAAGTACTCAGTTTGGTATTTCTGACATTTCACTTTGACACTTCTTGTTTTTTTGTTTTTTTTTTAATTTTATTGGGAAGGTACAGCCTCATTCTTTCAAACGCACATTTTGGCTTGTAATTATCTTTCAAACGCTTTTTTAAAGCAATTTTTTGTGAAACCACAGATAAGTCAAAAATTCATGTTTTTTTTTAATGCAAGTTCCCTCATGGAACCAATACAACACAGATGGCTCGAAACATCAACAAAGTATTTGGAAAAGATGTAGCTAATGAACCCACAGTATGTTGATGGTTTGAGAAGTTTCATTCTGGTGATTTTAATCTTGAAAATGAGCCATGTGGGTGACCTGAGACCACCAAAGTGGAGAATGACAAGCTGAAAGTTATAGTAGAAACAAATCCATCTCACCCTACACATGAATTAGCAGCAAGGTTTGACATTACTATCCAACAATACTGGACCATTTGAAACAAATCAGCAAGGTAAAGAAGCTGAATAGATGGGTATCACATTAACTAAACCAGTATCACAAGAGAAATCATCTTGAAGCTTGCCTTTCTTTGCTGTCAAGGCATAAAGGTGAAATATTTCTAAGCCATATTGTTATGTGTGATAAAAATGAATTCTTTTTGACAATTGCAAACATTCGGCACAATGGCTGGATAAAGACGAAGTACTGAAACACAGTCCAAAACCGAACATTCATCAAAAAAAGCTAATGGTGTCCGTTTGGTGGTCCAGCGCTGGTATTATCCACTACAGCTTCACGAAACCTGGTCAATCGATTACAGCGGATATCTACTGCAACCAATTGGGTGAAATAATGAGGATGCTTGCAATTAAGCAGCCAAGATTGGTCAATAGAGACAGGCCAAATCTCTTGCAAGACCATGTCACAAACAACAGTATTGCTCAAACCACAGAAGCTGGACTTGGAAACTCTCTGTCATCTACCGTATTCACCAGAACTTGCATCAACTGCCTACCGCCTTCTTCCAGGCTTTGGACCACTTCTTGCAAGGAAAAATATTCAATTCTCAACAAGCTGTGGAAAATGCCTTTCACAATTTCATCACCACTCGCTCTCCAGGCTTCTCTGTTGCTAGCATAAGCAAGCTATCATTAAGATGGCAAAACTGTGTCAATAATTTAGGCACACACTTTGATTAATTGTACTGCTTGTATGAAATATAATAAACATTTGACTCGAAATCAGGTATTTCATATTTAATGACCTAATAGTAACTACCTTTTAGGGTTAAGAGAATTAAATGAGATAATACTGACAAAGCACTAAAAGGCTGCCTGGCACAAAATCAGTGCTTAATAACATCAACAAAGACCTTGGATAAGTAATTTAACCTCTTTCAGTAGCAGATGCCTTGTTAAACAAAAATTATGGGAGACCATTGTTTTGGACTGAGCTCTTAACACCAGAAACGAAGAGAACAGATCCAAACCAAAATAGAGTAACTCACGCTAAATGCCACATGATCAAATTGAAACATTAAGGAAGCGGATAACAAAATAGACTAGTAGTGTTCCTTGAAAACAGGAGACTTCAGTCTGCCTGAGTCAGTATAATAATAAAGTCCTCTCTGCTTTAACAAAAAAAAGTAACCTGATACTAACCAATCCATTTTTTCCTATTGTTCTGTTTCCTTGTGCCCTACCTTACAAAACCCACTGTGGTGCCACTGCCCAGCAGGATCTCTCATCCTGGTTTATAGAATGGAGGCTGCCCCATTCACGAGTCGTTAATAAAAGCCAATTACATCTATAACTAAATTTGTTGCAATTTTGTTTTTTGACACCTTTTAGGTGAGATTAATATTATATAAGCACTTTGTGAATTATAAAGTGCTACATAAATGCTAAATTAAGAACATGAGAAAAACAATATTAAATGAGAATTTTCAACAATTAAAATTAAATAAAACATTTAGAGAAAAATATACACAGTCCTGCTATATTTACATATTTATGTGATTTTCAGTTACTTTTTCTGAATATTAAGACTACCTTTTTAAAACTTAACACTTACGGCCTTTTGAGATACTCACCCTATTTATTTTAAATAATTTCTGATGGAAATTTTATGAAAAGACACTACATACAATTCTTTTCTAGTATTAAATATTTGAAAATGAAATATACCCTCCTACTTTCTGAAGCTGTGTACCTACACAACTGTCACCTCCTTGGATACTGCCTTCTCTCTCTCCCCTCCTCATCAATACCCTCCTCTTTGGTCACCAAACAGATTTGGGGCTCATGCATTACAAAAAAAACAAAAGCAACCAAAAAAGAAAAAGAGAGAGAGAGAGGGAATGAGAGAGAGAAGAATCCTTTGACCAAGAGACTTCTTAAAAAAATACTCAACCTTCTTTCTCACCTTCTACCCACTCCTCTATCCTTGCCATTTGGTTGCTGCCCTCATTACTCTGCTGAAATATGTTCCCTCCCTTTCCATGGCCAAACAGTGGCCACCTCATACTCATTTTCTCCGGCACCCCTCTGCACCATCAATGGTCCCATCACACAATAAACATTCACCTGGCCTCCATGTTCTCTCTAAGAAATACTGACTTAAGCCTCTAATCTTTTCCAGTAAGAAAATCAATTTACCATGTGGCAAAAAAAAAAAAAAAAAAAAAAAAAGCTGGTCAGTAAACAAACTAGATATTATAACAATTTTTCTGAATAAAGTCTTTCAGCATATTATATATACCAGGCACGTTTTCAGGTGATGTGTTAAAAACACCAGGAATACAAAATCATGCAAAATAATGCTCTTTTCCCTCAGTGAGTTTATAATATAATCACAGAATCATATAAGTAACTGTTTTAAGCTCACTAACAGGGAGGGGGTATGCAGAATAACTACAGAAGAACAAAAGAGGAGCACCTTTTCTGAGAGATGGTAACAGCTGAGATGAGTGGTGGAGGACTCCTACATAGGAGGTGCATATACAAAAGGAAAGAAGTGCTTTCGAGACAATCTGTGCTCAGACTGGTGAGATGACCAACATAAGCAGGTAATAAACAAGTAGTTCTGCCCAGGGAAGGGTATGGGGCAGGATGAGGAATCTGCAGCCTTCAGGCCACATGTGGCCTTCTAGGTCCTTAAGTACGGCCTTTTGACTGAATCCAAATTTTACAGAACAAATTTTTTATTTTTATTGATACATTTTTGTTCATCTTTTATATTTTTATTTTATTTCTAAAATGAACCTATTTAAAATACAAAAGAATAAAATAAGTTTCAACAAAATAATCCTTCCAGATTGACCAGCACAATTAGAACATTAGTAGGCCATAAGGGCTAAATTGACGGCTGCTATGCTCATGATTTAGTTCTAACTTCCCCCACCTGACTAGTGCCACTGTCACATGAGGCTGATCAGCCAGAGTTTATGGGAGGTCCAGTACACCAATCTGTTATCAGCTTTTGACACCAGTGCACTGTGTTTCTGTTTGAAGTGGAATCTGTGAATAGTTGCACAGCTCAACAGTATTTTTTAATTCTGTCTGCTTAACAGCCCATCATATGCAAAGAAGACCAACAGAACACTGAAGGAGGAAAACAGATTTTTTTAATAAGGATTGGGAATTGCAATATTATCTTGTTTCTGCCAAAGATAAGATGACTTGCTTGCTTTGTGATACTGCAATATCAAGATTACAGAAATTCAATGCTCATCAGCATTATAGTACTCATAAGGATGACAAATATCTTCAATTAAAGAGAGAGGGGCAAAAGGTTACACTGTAGAAATTAAAAGATGAAAAGCAAAAGCAAGGACAATTCTTTCAAGCAGCAATAAGACCTGGAAATAATAACACTGAAGCAACTTACAAAGTAGTTTATATACTCAGGAAAAAAGGGAAGTCATTCAATGATGCAGAAATTGTGAAAGAATGCATTGTAGAAGTTGTAGGATGCTTAGACCCTGATAATGTTTCAAAGTACAAACAACTGCCTCTTTCAAGGAGAACCATAAATGATCGGCAGCATGAATTAGTCTTCAATTTGCCAGAATAACTTCAAGATGCAATACTTCAAAAGGAAATTATATATTATTAAATAACTTTGGATTAATCAACTAATACTACTGACTTGATGCAGGTTTTATACTTCATTTGGGTCATAACAGACGATTTTCTTTGCTACTACTCACGTTGGGCACTCTTGAGAAGAGACCACAGAGAATAAATATTTTCAACAACTTTCAGGATAAATGCGAAGTGGGACTGAATTTGGTAAATTTAGTGAGTGTATGCACAGATGGAGCACCTTCCACGACAGGAAAATATGAAGGGTTTACTGCACAGATTAAAAAAAAAAAAGTATTAATAGATCCAGAGGCTCTCATTTCTTTTCATCGTATCTTGCATCAGTAAAATCTCTGAGCTAAAGCTACAATTTTATGTAACACTTTGCAAAAAGTTTTAAGTATTGTTAACCATATTCATGCAAATGCAACATAGTATCCTCTGTTTCATAACATGTAAAAGTTGAATGATGAGCTATTCAATGTGGATTTGCCCTATCATTGTAAAGTGTGTTATTGCAGGAACAGATGTTATCCCAAATTTTATCTGCGAGAGCATTAAATTTTATGAAGAACAGAATCAGCAATGTGAATTATTGAAAGAAGATCTGCAGGAATGCAGCACTTCTGTGAGATATCGTGTCAAGTCAAAATGACTTGAATATTTCTTTGCAAAGTAAAACTAACTCTGTATATGTGAATATCCAAGCATTTTGAAAAAACCTATCTTTTCTCAAAATATTTCTTCTTCAAAAGGATATTTCAGATGAACATTTTCCCCAGTTAGCAAAGGTCACTAATGAGCAGGATGATACACGTGAATTATTTGAAGAATATGCAGCTGTTGTAGACATAGTAATTGGAGAATACAATGAAAAGTTCAGTGACTTTGAGGATCATGACATCACACTCAAATTAGCATTTCAGCCTCGCCTAGTTGATATCACCAAGGCACCTAAAAAACTACAGATGGAATTGATTGAGCTTTCAGTAGATGACATTTTGCAGTCATTGTATGATGCTAAGAAAGAGCCAATGGAAATACGGAAAAATGCAGAATACCCACGCCTTTGGCAACATGCCCCCAAAAATGGTTTCTTGCTTTTCAACCACTTATTGCTGTGGATCTACATTCTCCTACCTAACCCAACTCATGACACCCTTAAGGTCACAAATGACTGACACCCATCTAGAGGACCAACTGCAAGTGTGAACCTCTACGCTGTAACCAAATATTCAAATACTTTTCAACAAAAAGCAGACACAACAAAGTCATTCAAAGGTTAGTTAACTTTAAAATTAACAAATAGTTTTCATTTTTTGAAATTATTAAGTATAAAGTTTTATAAAAAAAAGTACACTTTTAAGTATATCTAATTGAAGTTCTTTAATGCAGCCTTATTTGATTACAGCTAAATTAATGCGGCCTTTCAACATGGAAAGGTTCCCCACCCCTGGTATGGGAAAAGAAATGTAAAAAATGAAACCATTAAGGCAAAAAGATGCCTAACCATGAAGAATACTAAGAAAGCCGTACAAAGCCAGTAAATTTTCAGCAGGGAAGGAACATACTTACATTTTAGAAAAATCTCTCTTGCAGTGTTGTAAGGGTAGCCTTAAAGTGGGCTAGGCAGCAAATGGCTTGAAATTAAGGAGAATAGAGAAGGAAACAGATATTAAGGAGCAGAATCTATAACAACTGGTATACGAATCAGATGCAGGGGCAAAAGAAGGAAGATATTTAAGAGGACTCCCAGGGTTCTGGCTGGCCAATAACATCTCACCATCTCCATCACTACAGCTCTCATCTGCAAGCCCCACAATTTCTCATCTAAACTGTAAGTGCAGCTTGCTAAAATGGTCTCCCCCACTCACTCTTCACTCCCATCCTATATCCATCCTCAATCTAGCAGAGTGATCCTTCCAAAACAGGACACATCACAGTAACTGTTTCATACTCCAACATTCTCTCATTTTAACTACAATAAATCCAAACTCATACATACCCTATGTGATCTTTTGCCCCCACTGCTCTTGCTTCTCTCCCTCCCTCTTTTCCCCCTCACTGGCATTCCTGCCATTCCTCAACTTAGTTACCTTGTGTGCACTGAGGGGCCTCTGCATTCACTGCTCCACCTTGGCTGCCCTTGGCTGCCTTCTCAGCCTTAGAGCTCAACGGAAATATGATCTCAGAAGAGATTTCTGATCAGCCTCCATACGCAAAACAAGACCCTCACTCCTCCAATTCTACCACCCTGCCTTATTTTATCTTTCCTAGTAATTATTTATGTTCATACATTTTGTCTTCTCATTCTTATTCCATCCCCACCGTAAAATCCTTGCAGACAGGAACTCTATCTTATTCACCATTCTATTCTCAGAACCCAGACCAGAACCTAGCTAGGGAAAGGACCCCAATAAATAATTACTGACTGTCTGAGACAGAGCACAGAAAAGAGACCTATGCTGGAGGTAACGGTTTTCCCAACATCCCACAAGCAGAGTTCAAGAGTTAACTGAAAGCCAGCCTTGCTGTGACAGGTACCCACTGTACATGCAATCACCCAGGAAAGGCCTACTACATACCATGAGCAGGACAGATAGGACTTAGACAACACCAAAACTAAAGGGCTGAATAGCAGACAAGGACTATGAAAAGAGGTTAGGAAAGCCAGAAGAAAATTTTAAGAAAGAATTTCAAGAAAGAGGAAATAGTGGCCAACTGCATCAAGAACCCTAGTAAGATCAGTAAAAAGAGAAAATTGTTTACTAAACAATATGGAAGTTATCAGGCCCTTAGCAAGAGCAACGTTAATGGAGTAGAAGGAACATGAAGCCTGTGGTTTAAGAAGCCAATGAACAGCCAGTAACCTCTTTTCAGATATTGTGACTATAAAGGAAAAGAGAAATATAAACTTAAAAGGATGTATTTGGAGGACTGTTTTTGAAGATGCCTCACTCAACATGTTTATGGGCAGGAAGAAGCTGATGTCATAGAAGGGACACTGATTACTAATGCAAGATCTCTGAGAAGGCAGGATTGGCTGAGATTAAATACAGGTATAGACAGAAACAGCTCTTTCTCTGAGAGAGAGAAGAGGATGGTAGTGGGTGCACATGTCTCTGAAAGTGTCTGGAAAGGAAATTAAGGAGGTTTTACCTAATGGCTCCAATTTCCTCAGTGATATTAAGAGGCACTCTCTGAGGCACTGGGAATACAATGGTCAATAAAAATAGACAAAATCCCGTTTTAACAGGGATGTAGTTAAGGTAAGGGATGTGAGGCAAACAGAGGAGAAACTTGGGCCCAGCTGAGTAGTAGCACCAATCTCCACAGACATGAATTTTCTTCCAATCCATTTTAATAGCTCCTATTCAGAGGCAATGACATTGTTAGAGTTGTTTATAGCACAAGTTCCAGAAGAGAAAAGGGCACAACTCAACTATCCAACTAGTTCTGGTTATGCAACTGCATTACTTATACTCCCACGTGCACTTTCACCTCCATTCATTAAAATTCAGCTAGAAATAGATGATTCTGCAGAAAAGCTCTTTACCCAAAGCTCACTATACACACATATTTCTAACCCAATGCCAGTTTTCCCCAACCTGGCTACAAACTAGTATCACCTGGGGACTATGTTGGGCATTCTAGGTAATTCTCATACACAGATTTGGATACAGTGAGACGTTATTCCCACCACTCCTCTACCTAATTTCTAATCACCCTTCAAGATTCAGCTCAGGTGTCATCTCTTCAATTTTGAACTAGTTGCTATGTATCATCATAGCACTGTAACCACGTTTATTTCTCTATCTCCCCATTACACTGCAAACTTCTTTATTACTACTCACCATTGTAATTCTAACCCTTCGCCTAATAATTAGGGTGGCTAAGTCAAAAAGAAAAAAAAAACAAAAACAAAAACCTACATAGCACAGACCTAAAATTTTAAATGAAAATATTATAAAGAAAATACTATGCAAGTAGGATGATAAACCATCTACATCCTCTCCCATCTTTGCCCTGCTAATTCTGAGCTCCAAGTCCAAATTCACCTCATTAATGTGATTTCATCTCCACAGCCCAAAACTTACTCAATACTAAAAAGTCCGATACAAAAGTTAGGGACTTGTTAAATACTCAAAAAAGGCAAAAGTACATAAACAAGAGAAAAGCTCATTATTCTTGGATACCCCTCAGCTCTAACTAAATATTGAAAACACTTCAGAAGTAGTATGCTAACCCCCAAATTATACATCAATTGAACTCCAAAAGTTTGAGGGAAAGATGGCATCTTGGGACACAGTAAAAATTTTCACAAAGAAACAATGTTACAAATGGTGGCTGGACACCAAGACCAAGCCACAAATGCCTACTAGATCCCCAATAGCCCAATCGCTAATACTTTACAAGGAAAACTGTCATTCCACAGAGATATGTCAGAGCTTCCATAAATACTTATTTGTGTGCATATACGTTGTTCCCGCAAAATCAAAGCAAAATTCCAAAATAAACAAGAGACTGAGAAAAAATACCTAAAGCACTTTGCATGGTGCCTGACACAAAATAAATTACAGTTAGTTTTACCCAGAATCCCCAATTTCAAACTTTTGTCAGCAAAGCAACTTTATTTTTCTCACTGAATACTGGACTAAATTCCTAGAGTGCTGGGACAAATCCTCACCATTGTATCCGCCTTGCTACCCTCAAAGCCTGGCACACAGGAGGTATTTAATACATATTTGCTAACAAAGGATACTTATTGTCAACTAAAACTCAAAAACAATGAAGTAAACACAGGCACTAAACCAAAGGGCCTTATTTATTTTAGATGTTTTTTAAAATGAATCATCATACTTTTCATATTGATTTTTTTTTCCTTTAAAATTATCATCAAGGCCCAGCATGATGGTTCACATCTGTAATCCCAACACTTTGGGAGGCCAAGGCAGAAGGATCACTTGAGAAGGCCTGGAATTTGAGACTAGCCTGGGCAACATATAGAGACCCAATCCCTACCAAAAAAATTTTTTAAACTCAGCCAGGCCCAGGTGTGCACCTGTAATCCTAGCTACTCAGAAGGCTGAGGCAGGAGGGTCATTTGAGCCCTGGAGTTCAAGGTTACAGTGAGCTATGACTGGGCCACTGCGCTCTAGCCTGGGTGACAAATCTCCAAAAACAAACAAAAAATAACATCAAACTGAAAAAAAAAAAAAGTATAAAAATTCATGCAGAAAATACTCCTCCAAAAATCACCAGTTTAGAAAACAGTTTTAGACAACAGTCCAATATTGAATGGCTGAGTGAGACAGGGCATATAAATTTCTCTCAGCCTCAGTATTCTTATTCAATGAGAAATGGAGCACAGAACATATTGAGATTTTTTAGCTTAGAATTACTTCACTGAAAAAACTATGAATATGTATTTCACAAAAACATGAAATACTTAGTAGCAAATCATCCATAATTATACCAACCTAACTCAGCTATTTTCATTTTTATACCATTATTTTCCTCAAATATACATTTCTTATAAAGTTGCAATATTAATGCACAGATCATTTTACTTTCTACTCCCCACTCCCATTCACAGTAAAAACTGACAGCGCGGGGGTACAGCTCAGTCGTAGAGCATTTGACTGCATAGTAAAAACTGCCAATTACAAACTTGATGGAGCCCTAAGCCAACATCAGAGAACAATTTAATTTATGCTTATAGTTGTGCAAACATAACTTTGGCAACAATATTCTAGAAGGCCACAAGGTGGTGATGTTGTTCCATAAAAGGAACGTTTTTTAAAATAAATACATTATACCAACTTCCCCAAATTGAAATTAACAGCTTTCTTCCACTTCAAGAAAGGATATCCAAAATGTCTCTACTTCGTTTACTAGAAAACATTAGTGAGGAGAGAAAATGCATTCATCAAGTTTACCAACAACTATTCCAATTCTTACCCTAATTGCTATCATCCTTTAAAAAACAGACAAAAACACAAGACTTTGGCAGCATTACTCTAATTACCACACTGATCTTTCCTTAACTTTCTGCTCTACCCTCTCCCCATCGTAATAAAAACTTGAAATATATTTTTACTTTTCATGAACTGATGCACTTTATTTTTCCTGTCCTTAATTTAAGGAGATAATTCTTATTTCTCTGTCTTAAAAGAAGTGATACTAAAATTTAGCTACATCAACACAGGACAACTATATCTAATGGCATCAGTACTAAGAATGAGGTTTCTTTTCTAATTTATTGTAATCTCTCCATTTCCTATAATATGCAATGTTATGCTTACAATGGAAAAATACCAAAACTTTTAAAGCAAAAAACAAAAAGCACTTGGTAATTTTTCCCCTTGTCTTAGTAAACATCAGGAGAAAACAGGTTCCCCACACCTGTGCTACATAATGGCACTAAAGAAAATATAATTCAGATGACAATAAGCACATTAAAACTTGGGTTTCAAGCGTATAGAATCAACTTAAGTTAACATATAAAAAGAGCGAGGTAGAAGGGTAAGATGATAAAGCCTAACTATCTGGGACCTACTGCACTTACATGGGATACTGAAGTGACGCAGAATCATAAGCAGTCTTAAGCCTGGAATCTAAACCAGGTATTTGACTCCAAAAAATGAGACCAATAATTAACATTGATTGCGCTCCTATTATGTGTCAGTCATGGTACAAAATAAATTACCTCTAATGTTATCAATTATCCTTCAGAGTCATCATTATTATTCCTACTAACAGATGAGGAAAATTAGATTTCATGAATTTAAGTAAATTGTCCAGGGCCACAAAACTGGATTTGAACCCAGATTTCTTGGGCTCAAAGCCAAGGCTCTTTTAACTACATCTGAGCTGCAAAACAGAACATAAATAAGAAATGCTGAGCTAAACTCATGCCTTAAAATAAGAAGTTTGTTCTATCAATCTGACCTCACTATTCTCTTATCATCTAAAGCAGTGGTCCCCAACCTTTTTGTCACCAGGGACTAGTTTCACGGAAGACAATTTATTGGGGGGTGGGGAGGGGTGGCACGGAATGCAGGTGGTGATGTGCAGCCCAATTGCTAACAGGCCACAGACCGGTACCAGGCCACGGCCCAAGGGTTGGGGGATCGCAGCTTTAAAGGACAATGAAATCACAAAGAAAGTTTTAAAACAAGTTAGAGAATAGGGGGAAAAAATGGCAGACTAGAGGAAGCCCACCAGCTCGCTGCTGCCAAGGAAAGAAGTGAAAAGTGCAAGCAGCTCCCTACATACGGATCTCTCGTCCTGGAAGCAGCACTGTAAATTCACAGCAGAGAAACAACTCAGGACATTCAGTGTGGGAAAAAAGGTGATAGGAGTGTACATGCAAAAAGATTAGAAAAACTCAAGGAGAACAGAGCGTGGGAGTGTCGTGCTCACCCTACCCTACAGTGCAGACGGAACTGCAGGAGAGCACCCACCATACCCACAGATGACCTACTTGCTCAGACAGGGACATGCCTGAAGTTTGGGCAGAGCTGTTGCACTGGACAACAGGCACGGTGGGGAACAGGCAACAGCTAAGGCCATCCTGAACTCTTGCGTGTACCAAGCTGGGTCTACACCGGGTTGGCAAGGGAGTAGACTAACTTGTGGTTTCCTTGAGCCATACCCTGAAACTTAAAACCAGACATTTCGCCCCTAGAGCGCAGTGGGACTGGGCACGGGAACTGACTCGAGATTGACCCAAGAGCAGCATGCCCAGATCTGAGAGGCTCTGGGCAATCACTTAGGTGGGTTCTGGGTGGAGCGTGTAGAGCTATGACCTCTGCACGTCTGATCTGGCGTCCGCGGGACCCTTGTGCCTAAGCAGCAGCCTGCAGCTTGCTCGGCCCCAAATCCACCCTCCAGGCCCCAGCCCCCTCCTGACTGCCTGGCCCTGGCCCCACCCTCCATGTTGGGTCAGATGGCCACACACAGAGCCCCAGCTTCTGGCTCATAGCCCCTGCTCAGAGGCTTTGCTTCCGGCTCCACCCCAGTCCCAGCTGGGAGGCTCTCACACGCAGTGGGCTCTGAACTCAGTCTTGAGGTGGCAGCTTTGGCAGGCTCTGAGAGGAGCATGGAGAGCTCCGTGGGCCCTGGACCCCAGAGCCAACAACAGCCCGCCTGACTTCACGTTAGCAGGACCCTGGCACTTGCGGAACAGCCAGCTGCTTACTCACTGACTCCACCCTCTGGCCCGATGGCCTCCTGCCTACTTTGCCTCAACCCTGCCCTCTAGATCTGATGGGCCCGCATCTACACAGCTCCGCTTTCGTGGCAGATGCCTTGCTCAGAGATTCTGCTTGTGGCTCCTTTCTAGTCCCTCCTCAGAGGTTCTCATGCCAGAGAGAGCCTGAGGCTCCACCCCGGTGCCTCCATAAATCCTGCCAGGCCCAAGACTCCATACCCAAGTCTCCAGTGCTGAACCTGGACCTCAAGACCACACCCCAGCCTCCACCACCAAACCAAGGCTGGAAGAGCAGCTCCAAAGTTCAACCAAGGCCCTGCCAGGGACCCTCCACACCCCACCATCAAGCCACCAGCACACTGTGACCTGCTTTGAGCTATCGCCCACAACTCAGGAACCCATAACAACTGCTGTGGTTACCTCTCTGGGGAGACCCGAGGTAAACCAATCCCCACAAAACCAGCCTCAGTGAAGAGAGTCTCCTCCAGCTCCCAACTTGAACATCCTATAATTATCTGGAGAGTTCCCAGCAAGGAACAGGAGTCCTGCAAACCTATTAACCTGGAACTCAGAAAAGAGGGATCAGATGAGAGGAAACTAGCAAAAGAACCCTGGCAACATGAAAAATCAAAATAGATCAACACACCCAAAGGATCACAACAGAGCTACAACAGCTAACTCCAACTACAAGAAAATTGTTGAAATGACAGAAATGGAATTCAGAATATGGATGGCAAATAAGATGAATGGAATTGAAGAGAAAGTTGAAAACCAACAAAAAGAAGCTCAAAACATATTTCAGTTAATGAAATTAATGAAAAAGTCACTAAAGAGCTTGACAACATTAGGAAGAATATGATAGAACTTAAAGAAATCAAAGAGTCTTTCAGTGATTTTCAAAACACAGCAAAAAATTTCAGCAACAGATTATACCAAGGGGAAGAAAGAATCTCAGAGCTTGAAGAGAAGGCTCTCAAGCTAACCCAATCATTTAAAGAGGCAGAGAAGAGAACAAGGGCAGAGCAATCACTTAAAAGACTTACAGGACTACCTAAAGTGAAGAAACGTATGAATTACAGGTATCCTTGAGATAGAAGAAGAAACTGCTAAAAGCAGGGAAAATCTATTTGAGAGAATTATTGTGGAAAACTCCCCCAGTACTGCCAGAGCTCCAGACATCCAGATACAATATGGTCAAACTTGGGAAGATTCATAGCAAATAAAACATCTCCAAGACACACAGTATTCAGCCTGACCAAAGTCAAAGTGAAAGAGAAAATTCTACACTCAAGAACTGACCTACAAGGGAAAAAAATCCATAAGGATAACAGACCTCTCAGCGGAAACTTTACAAGCCAAAAGGGAGTGGGCTACCATCTTCAATCTTCTTAAATGAAACAATTGCCAGCCTAGAATTTTGCAAAACTATGTTTCACATCTGATGGAGAAATTCAGTCTTTTCCAGACAAGCAAATGCTGAGGGAATTCATAAAGTCCAGACCTGCCCTGCAGGAAGTACTCAAACCTGAGCTGTATATGGATAAGCACAAAAAATGCCCCACCACTGCAAAAAACAAAACAAAACAAACAAACAAAAAAACCCAAAACATAAAGGTCAGAGCCCAGTCATCACAATGGCTAAAGAGGTAAAACAGAATAATAAAGTTCTACTCAACAGGAAGAACAGAAATCCACCCCGTTTATCAATTCTTTCAATAAATGTGAATGCCTTGAACTTCCCAGTCAAGAGACACAGCCTGGCTGAATGGATAAATAAAAATACAAGCCAAGTATCTACTGTCTCCAAAGAACACATCTAACCTGATCCCCAAGGACTCATTCGGACTCAAGGTGAAGGGATGGAAAACAATATTCCAAGCAAATGGAAACCAAAAGAAAGCTGGTGTAGCAGTTCTCATATCAGATAACAGACTTCAAATCAAGAAAAACAATGAAAGACAAATATGGTCATTATGTAATGGTAAAAGGAAAATTCAACAAGAAGACATAACAATTGCCCCTAACACAGATGTTCCCACATTCATGAAGCAAATCCTACTTGAGCTAAACAAAATGATAAACAGCAGCACCGAAATAGCCAGGGACTTCAACATCTCTCTCACAGAACAGGACAGATCTTCCAAGCAGAAAATAAACAAAGGAACAATGTACTTAAACAGAACTCTAGAACAAATGGACCTAACAGACATTTACAGAACATTCTACCCAAAACCACAGAAGATACTTTTTTCTCATCAGCTCATGGAATATTCTCTAAGATTGATCACATCCTAGGCCACAAAACATGCCTCAAAAAATTTTAAAAAACAGAAATTATATCATGCATCTTCTCAGACCACAGTGGAATAAAATTAGAAATCAACTCCAGCAGAAACAGTCGTCTCTACACGAAGTCATGGAAACTAAACAACCTATTGCCGAATGATAGTTGGGTCAAGGAGGAAATTAAAAGGGAAATCAAAAGATTTTTTAAACTAAATGATAAAGGGGACACAAGTTATCAAAATCTGTGGGATACAGCTAAAATAGTTCATAGCCGTAAATGCCTATATCCAAAAGACACAAAGATCACAAATCAACAATCTAATGAATCATCTCAAGGAACTAGAAAAGAATGAGCAAACCAATCCCAAACAGAAGAAAAGAAAGAACCAAGATCAGAACAGAACTAAATAAAATCAATAACAAAACAACTATACAGATTAATAAAACAAAAAGTTGGTTCTTTGAAAGATAAACAAAATTAACAGGCCTCTCACTAGATTAACCAAAAGCAGAAAAGAAAGGACCCTAATAAGCTCAATCAGGAATGAAAAAAGGAGAAATTACAACTGAAACCACAGAAATACAAAATATCACCTCCAAATATAAAAATCTCTATGCAAATAAACTTGAAAATGTGGAAGAAATGGACAAATTCTTAGAAACACATAGGCTCCCTAGGCTTAATCAGGAAGAAACAGAATTCCGGAACAAGACAATATCAAGTACCAAAATAAAGCAGCAATAAAAAATCTTCCAACCAAAAAAAGTCCCAGACCAGACAGTCTCACACCCGAATTTTACCACACCTACAAAGATGAACTGGTACCTATCCTGTAGAAATTATTACATAACATCAAGAAGGAAAGAATGCCCTGCAACATGTTTTACGAAATCAACATCACCTTGATACCAAAGCCAGGAAAGGACTCGACAAAAAAAAGAAAACTACAGACCAATATCCCTTACGAATATAGATGCAAACATTCTCAGTAAAATCCTAGGAAACTAAATTCAGCTGCTAATCAAAAAAATAATCCATCATAACCAAGTGAGCTCCATCCCAGAGATGCAGGGATGGTTCAACATATACAAATCTATAAATGTAATTCACCACATAAATAAAAGTAAAAACAAAGACCATATATGATCCTCTCAATAGATACAGAAAAAGCATTTGACAAAATTCAGCACCCTCTTATGATAAGAACACTTAACAAAATAGGCATAGATGGGACTTACCTAAAAATGATGAAAGCCATATGCGACAAACTCACAGCCAAGATCATACTGAACAAGGAGAAAATTGAAAGCATTTCCCACTCAGAACTGGAACCAGACAAGGCTGCCCTCTATCACCACTTCTATTCAACACAGTGCTAGAAGCCCTAGCCAAAGCAACCAGACAGGAGAATAGAAATCAAGGGTGTCCAAATGGGGGCAAAAGAGGTCAAACTATCACTCTTTGCTGAGAATATGACCTTATATCTAGAAAATCCCAAAGATTCTGCCAAGAGACTCCTGGAATTGATAAACAAATTCAGCAAAGTCCCAGGTTACAAAATCAATGCACACAAATCAGTAGACTTTATATACGACAAAAGCTGAGACTCAAATCAAAGACAGAATACCTTTCACTATAGCAACAAAGAAAATAAAAGACCTAGAAATATATTTAACTAAGGAGGTGAAAGACCTCTACATGGAGAACTACAAAACACTGAGAAAGGAAACAGCAGAGGACATAAACAGATGGAAAACCATACCAAGCTCATGGATCGTCAGAATCAACCTTGTTAAAATGTCTATATTACCCAAAGTGATCTACAGATTCAATGCAATCCCTGCTCAAATACCAACATCATTTTTTGCAGATCTAGAAAAAATAATTCTATGCTTCGTATGGACCCAGAGAAGATCCTGTATAGCCAAAGCAAACTTAAGCAAAAAGAAAAAATTGAGAGGCATCAATTTACCACACTTCAAGCTATACTACAAGGCTATAGTAACAAAAAGGGCATGGACTGCACAAGAGCAGAAACACAGACCAATGGATCAGACCAGAGAACCCAGACATAAAACTATCCTCACGTTGTTATCTGATCTTCGACAAAGCAGACAAAAACATACACTGGGAAAAAGAATTTCTATTCAATAACCACATGTAGAAGACTGAAACAGGACCCACACCTCTCACCAATCAGAAAAATCAACTCACAATAATAACAGACTTAAACCTAACGTGTGAAACCATAAGAATTCTAGAAGAAAATGTGGGAAAAACTCTCAGACATCGGCCTAAGCAAAGAATTTATGAAGAAGACCTCACAAGCAATCATACTAACAACAAAAATAAGTGGGACCAGATCAAATTAAAAAGGTTCTGCGCAATCAAGGAAACAATCATTAGAATGAACAGACAACCTACAGAATGGGAGAAAATATTTGCATGCTATACATCCAATAAAGGGCAGATAACTACAATCTGTAAAAAAAACTCATGCAAATCAGCAAGAAAAAAATCAAACAACCGCGTTAAAAAGTGGGCAGAAGAGATGTAGAGAAGCTTCTCAAAAGAAAATAGACTAATGGCCAACAAACACATGAAAAAATGCTCAACATTTCTAATCATCAGGGAAATGCAAATCAAAACCACAAAGAGATATCACTTAACTCCAGTGAGAACAGCTTTTATCAAAAAGTCCTCCAACAACAAATGCTGGCATGGATGTGGAGTGATAGAAACACCCATAAGCTGTTGGTGGGACTGCAAACTAGTACAACCTCTATGGAAATCAGTAATGGAGATACCTCAAAGAACTAAAAGTAGAACTACCATTTGATCCAGCAATCCCACTACTGGGTATTTACCCAAAGGAAAAAAAGACATTCTATAAAAAAGATACCTGCATTCAAATATTTATAGCAATACAATTCACAATTGTAAAGATGTGAAGGTCAGGCACAGTGGCTTACACCTGTAATCCTAGCACTCTGGGAGGCCGAAGCAGGAGGATTGTTTAAGATCACGAGTTCAAGACCAGCCTGAACAACAGCGAGACCCCATCTCTACTAAAAATAGAAAAAATTGGCCAGGCATGGTGGTGCACATGTGTAGTCCCAGCTCCTAGGGAAGCTGAGGCAGGAGCATCACTTGATCCCAGGAGTTTGAGGTTGGTATGAGCTGGGCTGATGCCATGGCACTCTAGTCTGGGCGACAGAGTAAGACTCTGTCTCAAAAAAAAAAAGGTGTGGAAACAACCCAAGTACCCATCAATACACGAGTGGACTAATAAACTATGATATATGTAGACCATGGACTATGACTCAGCCATTAAAAAAAAAATGGTGGATTAATACCTTTTGTATTAACCTGGACAGAACTGAAGACCATTCTTCTAAGTGAAGTATCACAAGAATGGAAAAACAAATACTACATGTACTCACCATTAAACTAGAACTAAGCAATCAACGCTCATGTGCACACATGAAAATAACATTCATCAGAAATCAAGCAGGTGGTAAGGGGGAGAAGGGGATGGGTAAATTCACACTGAACGGATACAATGTACACTATCTGGGTGATGAGCACAGTTATAACTTTGACTCAAACAGTACAAAAGCAATTTATGTAACTAAAACGTTTGTACCCCCATAATATTCTGAAATAATAAAGAAAAAGAATTATAATTACCAACACTTTTAACCTAGAAAAATGGAATTCCCAAGTATAATGTGTACTTTCCATTCTAGGTATTTGCATCTAAACATCAACACTGTATTTGACAGGGCACAGAATAAAAAGAGATGGTCTATTGTTGTTTTTCTTCAAAGAAGAAAATTTCTTCTTTTGTAGAAGTATGGGGTAAGTTTTTGGAGAAGAAAGCCTAATGGATGCCCTCTTAAAGTATCATTTCTCTTGCCTACTCCTCACTGCAATTACCCTGTATCAGCTTTCTACAGTTTGTTTGGATCAAGTCCCTGACAATAATCTTAGGTTATTTTAAATATCTGGAAGGTTCGGATGTTAAGCTCTCTTTGTATTTACGTTATTATGCATGTGTACTTAAGGAACACTTAAGCTAGAAAACTGGACTCTGATAACCGGGCAGTAGGACCTCAATTAACCGACTGGGTTTCTACCAACAGTTCTCAAACTAATGTGTATAAAATCATCTGATATAGTTAGTAAAAATGAAGATACCTGAGCTCCACTCTGAAGGACCATACCATTGATCTCAAAGGATACTCAAAAATCTACGTGTTTAACAAGCACCACAGATAAATGTTATGCAAGGACTGCACTTTGACAAACACTGGTCTATACTGTATTTTATGTAATGATGGTGTTGACAATTTCCTGTTCCCAGGTTACACAGCAAAACTATCACCAGCTGATTTACCATCAGCCGTGTTGAATCAGAATCTTTCCCAGATTCAGTCTTAACCCTTTTAGCAACTTATTTTTTAAATTAAGAGGTAAGATTTGATATGCCAGAATTAAGCTACAATTTTCCTTGAGAAATGAGAGGCCCACAGCAAAGTCACTACCTGTTTGAATTTTCAACTTAATACTAATAAATTAAGAACAATAAAAATGATTTCAAGGCTTACTATGTTCTAACCACTGTGCTTTATGCTTTACATTTCAATTAATCCTTACAAAAATCCATTAAGGAAGATATTCTTTACATTTATAAAAGAAGAAACTGAGACAACACTACTATCAAACTGCACTAACAGAAGTCAGATCTGCCTTAAACTATGGCTCATATATACTATGGCACCCATATACCAAGAGTGCCTCTATTCTTAGAAACTTAAAAAAAGAGAGCAAGGAGAGGAGTTTGTTTACTTTAAGCTATTAACGCTAAGATAAAGATATTCTAATTTATACAAAGCAAGGTCATTTAACTAATTCTCCTCCCCAGCCTAACTAACCATATTTAGAGAACAGATCTTGGCAAGTTGGGGCTAATACATGGCCACAGTATCCTACTTCAACTGAGGAATCAACAGGTTGTTTCCACTCACCCTGGCTATTTAATCATAATTATGGGTATACCTAACAACTACCAAAAGAACTTGTTTACCTCAGTTAAATGAAAAGCTATATACCTACATTTCTGTTGGTGTTAGAACATTTTATAACTACCTAAGTAATTTAGGGCAAGCAGGAGAGCCCTTAAACCCTCTATCCATCTCATGCTTTGCAAACTGGCCTTTCCTATTTCTAGAAATCATGTTTCTCAGTACATTCAATCACCAAACTCCGCCCCACAACAGCCAATGTACTACTGTCAGAAATTTGCAAAGAGATTTGCACTAGGATGCAGGGGCCCATTTTCAGTGTACATGAAATGCTTCAAAATTGTTCCAAAACTACACATTAATAAATTCTTAAAAGGAAATGTATTAATTTACTATTCTACTCAGAAGCTATAATGCAATAGAAACTAAATACTCATTTTCTTCACTCCTCAGTTAACCATGGCATTACTTACCAGCTAACTTGAACTAAAAAAAAATTCTACTGAGACTAAAATAAAGTGATACTGAAATAAGAATAAGTGAGAAAGTGAGAAAATCCAGTTAGCAATCAATGAATCTAACTATTCTTGGAAAAGAGAAACAGTACCTTATTCCTTATATTTCCATGAGAGGACTTCCATTCTAATCTCCAGAAGGAAAGAGTATTCTGCCCACTACAATGATACCTCCCCAAAGAAGAGTGGCTTATCCCAACCTTTTTCAAGATACTGCAAACATATCATTTGTGAGTACAGGCTGCTCCAGGCTGCTGGTCAAGGACAGAGTGACTAGCCAAGAAGCTCTGCCCCCTTAGGTCTCATATCCAATCCTCTAGTGCTGGGGAGATAGATCCCTGCTCACCTGGGGCCCATTATCTGCAGGGGGTGCTGTCTGATCCAATGCATTAGACTAGGTAAATCACTGCTTCCAAGCAATGTAGCTCTTGGGTCCTGCACTTTCTTAGTCCCCAATGCCCTCAAGTAGAGTAAGTCAATCCTGCCCCATGTGGTAGCCTACTAGGTCAAACAGCAGAGACCCCAAATTTTCTCTTTTCTAATCAAGAATAGTGCTGGTTATTCCCATCTATGTAGTAAGCCAAATGTGCTGTCATTTGCACTTCAGACTCACTTTCCCTCTGGCAGGCTCAAACTCAAAGTCTACATCTGGGGAAACTAGTAAGCTGTCCAAGCTTCAGCTTCCAAAATAGTTTTCCCAAAGCCCTGTTTTGGTGTTAATTCAGCTGATGCTGTACTTAAATAAAATTTATGCTAAAGTTACATTGCTGGCCCCGAATGGATTCACCCATTTATGTAGTCCCCTCCCGTTGAATCTGGGCTAGACTTGTCACTTGTTTTAATCAACAAAATGATGCAGAAATGATGCTGTGCCAGTTATAAGCCTATGTTTAAGAAGGCCTTGGTTGCTTGCTTTTTGCATTCTAGTGAGCTCTAAGCCACTAGCAACCAGGTAAGGCTGGCAACCTTATTGAAAAGGCACCACAAAGAGGGAAGGGCTGAGACTACCCACACAACTACATGGAGAAAGGGTTGGGGGGGTAGGGGGTATCCAGCCTCCAGCTGAACTGCCAGCTGAATGCAGCCATTAGATCACGAGCAAAATCAGGAAAATTGCCCAACTGAGACTAGCCCAAGAAAGCAAAACTGTAAACAAATAGAATGGTTGTTTTAAGTCACTTAAGTTGTTGGTTACCCAGCAATAGATAACTGAAATAATGCTCACCTGGTTCCTTCTGTTTTTGCATAATTTGTTCAAACCACAGAGAAAAGGAGGGGTATAGTTAATCACAGTCCACAAAATTCACACAACCTCAGAAGATAAAAGTCTTATGCCCTTCCTGATATTAATGACTCTACTAAACAAGTTCCAAGAGGACAGTCTTCATGTCTGTCATCTCAACATTGTACTCCCAGCACCTAGTACTATGTCTGGCATATAGTAGATATACCAGTATGTGTTGTGAGTGAATTGTAGGTTTAAGAAATATCAAGATTAAATCAACAAATGCTAGTCTTTCTTATAACTTAGCAACTGTCTGACATATGGTTTTACATAATACATTCTCAAAAACATTGTTTAAACATATGAATTTGAAGTGTATACTAATAAGAGCTGTTAATGGTATATCTTTGTTTTTTTAATGGTAGAGCTTATTATGTAATGGCAAAAATGCAAAAATCATGAAATATCATTATACTGGTGGAGCATCCCTAATCTGAAAATCCAAAATCCAAAATACTCCAATAAGCATTTCCTTTAAGAGTCATGTCAGTGCTCAAAAGGTTTCAGGTTTTGGAGTATTTTGGATTTCAGATTAGGGATACTCAACCTGTCTATACTTTGGAAATTAGATGCTGATTTATATGTCCCCAAAATACAAATTTTCAAAGACTAAGCTTTTATCAAAGTGAAACAAACTTCATCCGTAAAAGCAGAATTAAAAATCAACAAATTTTCAAAAGGAAATTAATACCTATATTTCACCAATGTACTTTTCCAGATAAGAGATCTTGCTTTATCCTTGACAAGAGGATAACTATTCTGTGGTAAAATACTTATAAATCTCAAAATCACCTACCAATAACCACTGCAATGAGGAGACAAGTTCAAATCAACACAGTAGAAAAGTTTAAAACATTCCAAACAGATAAAAATTCAAACTCTTCATATATAGCCTTCAACTAAAGTTTTTATGAAGAGTCAAAAGTTTAGTGGGAAAAGAGTATCGACCTAGGAACAAAAATATTGGTCTTAGTTGTAGTTCTAATTTTGGCCACTAAGTAGCCTCAGTGTATTCATCTAAAAAGCAATGATTACCTCCTGACACCTACTTCTCAATAGTCATGAGAATCAAATGATAAATATATGCAGCCACTAAAAAAAAAAAAAATGTAAAATGCTAGACTAATGTAAGAAATAAGAGATATTCTTCTTAATGCCAGCAAAAAAAGAGTAAAATTCATCTATGTATGTGGTTTTTGTCAGATTTTTTCCTCCATTAAGTATTAGTAACTAGTTCCTTGGATACCATTATAAAGGGTGGTTTATTGAGTTTCCCACTGCTCATAATTATATCATTGTTTTATTTAAAGAGAAAAAAAGACTCAAGTCTTTCTAATAATTATGGAATCAAGGTTTCTAGAGCTATAAAAGCTAAGAACTAATAACATGCTCCAGTTCCCTATCACCAAGGAGATAATCTTATAGTGTAGAAAAGTCCATTGTTTTCTAATCAAACTGTGCTTTAACCAAACTAGTGAGAGTTAGCTACTTTAAGTCTTTAAAAATTGAATAGGAATCTCCATTTCATTTATTTAGTAAAGTCTCTATTTTTATTTGATAATGGCTTCCTGAATAAATGAAAGGAGTATTCTGAAGGCATAACTTAATAGAAAAGATAAAAAAGTTCTTGAAGTTTCTAATTTCACTAACATCACCTCTCTCCTCCCTTTTCCCCAACCCAAATTGAGAGATACAAAGACAGTAATAATCAAAATGATTGGTCTGTTATTGCTATTGCTCTCCAACCACCAAATTCATTCCTTCCCTCAGACTCACAAGCTCTCATGCACATAGAAAACAAGAAGAGTACCAACATTTCAATTAAAATCTAAGACCCAAGAATCACAAACTGTGTAAGAACTGGAAGGAACCTCCTGGGATCATCAAGTCCTTACTGATGATGTCACTTAAAGGCAATAACTCTATCCAATGGATGGTAAATGAGTTGCATTAGCTTCATTCAAGAAAGAAAACCATCATATCAACCAACTCCTGATTCCACTTTACCTACCTACTTACTGATACTTAAGGCAAATCGCTTAAACTTTTGGGGTAGTTTGTTCTGTAATATAACACTAAATAACATAAGTTAGTCAAAATTCTCTGCATACTGTAAACCACAACACAGTGTAATATTATTTCTCTAAGTGGATATACAGTATGTCTCTACAGTAGGTATTCATATCACTGAATGGAAAAATCTGAAGGTTTGTTTCAAAAAGCACCCAGTAATTCTGAGAGCTGCCCCCAGATCAAGTGATTAGCCCATGGCTTTCATGGATGAGCTTCATGTGGTCCATGGACTCTCCTAAAATTATACATTATATATGTAACCATAGGTACATATGGCAATTCTCCAGGCTAGCACATTTCTTTAGTTTCACCAAGAATTAGTAATCCCCAAAAGGTTGAAAAGTAACACACATATGTTGAGGGTAAAGCTTCCATGGATCTTCCTCAAAATGGTACCGATATTCTCCCAGCCAACTTGAATCACAATCAGTTATTTGTACTTTCTTCATTTTCCCTCTCATCAAATTCTGTCTATTCTACTTCCTTTCTGTTCCCATTACTACAACCATAGCTCAGATCCTCACCACCTATGATCACAGCAATTGAGAGGTCTCCAAATCACACTACACACTTCAATTTCAATTCATACTACACACTGCTACCTGATAAATCTTCCTAAAACAAAGTTTTAAAAACTGTTTCACTCTCAACTCAAAAATCACCTGTGGAACTCCCACTGCCTAATAAATTCAAGGTCATTAACTGGCATTAAAAACAATCCATAAGCTGGTCCAAATTTTTACTTTAAGCTTTATCATCCTTTATCCTGGTACAAATATTTTTGTTCCATTCCACCCAAACCTAATTACTTGCCTCTCCTCAAAGGTATGAACTCTGTGCTCTCCTAGAGCTTTCTATCTGTTTGGATTACCCTTCCCTATTTATCAAACTTAAAGGTATTCTTCAAAACCAAGAAGGCAGAAGCTCCCTTGCCAAAGGAGATCCCAGCTCTAGCACCTTTGCATTTGAATTCTGAGAGGATTTTTGTATTGTTTATGAAACTTAACCAGATATTAAAAGGCAAATGAGGCATTTGTGTATAGTCCTACCCACCTAGCTAGTCCTGAAAGCAGAAACTTCTAATCATCCTCATCTTTGTATTCCCCAAAATACCCCACACAGTCATACAGTAGATGCTTAAAAATTATGCAAGAAAGTGAAAGAAATTTCAGCCATAATGGGGTAATCAGCAAAGATTACTATCTCTTTGAAAGCAGAGCTCTTATCTGTGACATCTTCTACCATGCCAGGCTTCCAAAAAACAGAACTCTTAATTGCTGCTTTTCAAAACCATGATGTTGTAGGTTTTATAAGCAGTCCTGCATTTCAAAGGAAGAACTATTTGAAAATGTATTTGAAAATGTCAAGCCATGTCCCCAAGAACTATTTCACATACTTTACACTTCTCAACTTGAAGAGTTCCCAACACTTGGCCACTACAATTTCAATTTTTAAAATATTAACTATTTATGAAAAGTGATCATTTCCAGTCACAGCTAATTTACTACTTTATGGTTTTAAAAAAGTCACATAAATAAAAGAATGACTTTCTTTTATAAAAGGTGCATTTTGCTTGTATAATACACACAGACTTGGTGAGACACGTAAAGTGGATTTATACAAAGGCATGCACTCCTGTAGAAAACTGCAGACAACTCTAAACCACGTATTTCAGTTAAAAACACCAAAAAGGGAAAACAAAGATTACTCTGGACATACTTTCTCCACTATTACCAGAAGCATTTTAAAGCAGAAATTCAAGTCCTGTTGCACATTAGCCTACACAAACAAAAAGATAAAAACTTATGAAATAGAAAAAGAAAACTAAATCAAACCCCTGGGAAATATTTTATTCTGGAAGAGAAAAAAATGTCAAAATTACAACAGATACTCCCCTTTGTTGGTTAATGAAAGCTTCATATAGCTACCAGAGCAAAAAAACCTCAACTCCAAATCGACATAGCAAAGAAAGGACTGTGAACAAAACTGATCATTTAAAGGTGGTAAAAGCAAGGGGCAAACTATAAAATTTAAATAAGAAAAATAAAGAAAAAAGATGGCAAGAGAGGTCCAAGTCGCAAGTTGGATAAGGACTGGTAAAATCTGCAAGGTCACTGGGACCTACCAGGTCACAAAGGTGCAGGTGGGGGTTGTGTCGGGGGGAGCTGCAGAGTCAGTGAAGAACCCAGAGTGACAAAAACATGTCAGGAAGACACATCCGACGGCTGGAGTCCTTGGTCTGGGACGCGGTAATCGGGGTGAAAGTCAGGGCACGAGGAGTGAGTCCATGTACTTGTGTTTTGCGGGAGGTGTTAGGGAAAGGCAGGAAGGCGGCGCAGGGAAGACTGAGGAAGC
>CAUYRT010059001.1:0-115756 GCA_963574885.1 Lepilemur ruficaudatus
AGCTACTCGGGAGGCTGAGGCAGGAGGATTGCTTGAGCCCAGGAGTTTGAGGTTGCTGTGAGCTAAGCTGACGCCATGGCACTCACTCTAGCCCGGGCAACAGAGTGAGACTCTGTCTCAAAAAAAAAAAAAAAAAAAAAAGTGCTGCAGCGCCATGTAATTCATTGAACACCAGAGATATGGATGACACCATCCCTCTCCTTGAGAGGCTTACAGTTTAGTTAGAGAGATACAAAGAATGTCTGTGAACTTGAGATCTAATGCAGCAGAGCAATAAAATAATAAGAGTCTCAGAAAATGAAAATAACAATAAAAGGTCAGAAGAGTGGACGACAGACAAGAATGGGAAGGAAGAACTTTATGGAGAACGTGAGTCTTGTTCTAAATCTGGAAGGCACTGGAGGATTTGAGCATGAGAAAGGATGATGGAGGACTTTTCAACTAGGAGTGGCAGCAGGACCAGAGGCTATGAGTAAGGCCTGTAAGTCATTTGAAGAAAAAGAAGAGAAGAATCCTGGAATTCGTCAAGTGTTTTGTTCATTACCTTAGTCGTGACTTTGAAAACCTTTCTCTTTTTCCTGCAATCATCCCCTTGCTCATTGGCTCAACCACCTAAAATTGAAGAACCAAGTAGAAAATCCATTTCCACTGAGATGGTGGCTCTAGGGAAAAAAAGAACACACTCTTGCCAGGGCAATCAGCTGGGCCTGGTAATGGTGACTCTAGCTACCTCTACAGATCACCAGGGAGCAATGGAGGGTGAGAGGGAGAACATTCGGGCCCTTCTGATGGTGGGAACAAGCTGGCATCTTTGCCTTAGATGTTTGTCACTTCCTTTCTGGCCTGTGGAGTTTCCTGGGTGAAGCCAGGCCCCTACAACATTGCCATAGCAAGGTTTGGAGAAGTTGTTCAATACCAACTGGATAATCCTGAGGGACTGTCCAACCTCAACAAAACCGTGGACCATTTCAATTTTACTGTTGTTACCTCCCTAAGTTGTTCCTCCAGCTGCCTGGTCTCCACCACCCAGAGCTTTGCTCTCAGATGTCCATGTTGGGAGGAAAAAGAAACAGACCCATGTTGAGGTGCACACTGAAAGAGTGTTTGTGTGTTACTACAGGATTATTCCTAAATTCAAAATTCAGAGTGTATCATCAATACATCACTAATGCTGGTATTGCAGATACTGTAACAAGCTGACAGAATGACACTTCACATTTACTGGGGGGGTAGGGGGTCTTCAAACTACCCTTAAACCATCCTATGCCAGTAGCACTTATTGTGCCCTTTATTTCAGAACTTGAGTTTACATAGCAAGGTAAAGACCTAGAAATTTCTAAGTTTCTTGAGGACAAGGATTTTGTCTGGTCATTACAGCCTTAAATTTCAAAGACAGTCCACGTTTAGCAACCCACTGACCAGCTTCCCTGAGCACTCCAGGCTGGGCTCTTCAGAGTGTGCTTCATACTAACCCTAAGAAATATAAATTGCAGACTTCCCTGGCCTCAGAAATTCCTCCATCTGTCACACAAGCTTTCTCCATGCCTTCCTGGCAGTCATTTCAATTTCCATGACAGAAAGAAAAAAAAAAATAGAAAGAAAGGGGGACAAAAGGAAAAACAGAAGTTGTGGTCTGTACCACAACTTGAAGGTTCATTTAGTGTAGATTTTGATGCGTGAACTGTACAATAACCCCAAGTTGGAGGTGTATTTTTTATCCTAAAGGTGAGAGACCAATTAGTAGCTCTAACTCCTTAAGCAGATGGTTATCATAAGATAACAGAGGTGCCTGTCCTATCCTTTGCCACTAGAAAGTCATCCTTTTTCCTAATATCTTTCTTTAAAAAGAAAGGATATTATGCAGACAGATTGCACGACCTAGACACCTCTGCAAAGTTGGGTTTTTAGCAAGACATGTGGAGCCTGGGCATCTTGTTCTCAAATTACTAGTCAGATTCAGCCCCTAAAAACTGGCTTCAAGATAAAATACAAGAACAGAATTTCAGGTGCAGACAGAGAAACAAAGCTGATAAAATTCTTAGGTTCTGGGCTCCATCTCAAACTGGAAATGGTAGACATGCAATAGTTGGCCCTCCATTACCTGCAAGGGATCCTTGCCTTCTACAGCTCGGAAACTCACACTGTAAGGGAAGTAACATGGACTTGGAGTACGCGGGATCTGGTTTGAATTCCAGCTGTGTGTTTTACAAGCTACGTGACCCGAATACATTTGCTTGAACTTCCCAGCCTCAGTTTTTTGTCCTGCAAAACTGAACTAATAATCATAACTTTAGAGAGAGGTGAGTATTAAGTGAAATTGCAAGTGAGAAAAGTCACAAAGCCTAGCGCTTTCACCTTCCCTTCAAAACACAGGCCAGGAGGAACAACATCACACGGGTCGCTGAGAAGAAGTGAAGGCTCGAAGTCTAAAGTGGCTGAGTACTCTTCTTTGTAGTCAGTGCAGTTGTGAGCACAAACTCGAAGTCTGATAAATGTGAGTTTGACTCTTGGTTCTACCACTCATTGAGTGTGTGAGCTTGGGAAAGATGCATAACTATTCTAAGCTTTGGCACCCTTATGTGTAGAATGGGACATTACCTTCCTTGTTCATAGGACTGATGTGATGACTAAAGGAGACAATTCACACGACGAGTTTAGCAGAGCGTCTGGCAAATGATAAGCATATTTTCCTCCTTCTCTTCTTCCTTCCTTTCCCTCCTCCTCTTTCTTCTTCCTTTCTTTCACTTTTTCTCTTCATCTTCATCTACCCTCCGATACACTCCAAGCAGCTACCATTTTCAATAGTCCAGAATGGGCTCTACCAGAGCTCCTTCCCTGGAGACCTGAGCTTTCATCTGTGCTCAGAGAGTGCAATGCTATATTCTCTAGACCAAGAAATAAAGGCAGAAGGAAGTCTTAGGACCTGGCCAGGGCCTGCTGTTTGCCTGGTCCTGAATTCAAGTCCTTTCCCTCTTGCTAGCCATAGTTTCTTCATCTGTAGAATGAAGGGATGAGTCAGCTCTCCTACAGGTCCAACAGACTGCGGCTTCTTGGTGAGATCTCCTCTGCCTACTCATGCAGTCCTCTCTTCTGAAATTTCCCTTCCTTTCTGGCCATCGACACCCCATCCAAGGATCAAATTTTAGCTCAAATGTGTTGTACTACTTTCCAAATGTTTTCCAAATAAGTGAACAAATGCACATGGACATTGGACCTCTCAAGTAGGATTTACTGGGGTCTGCTCTCATCCCCATGACTTTGCATAGTCTATCCTGGTCTCTCAATCTTCTGACTATTGATAGTCTCACAGTGCATGCAATACAATTTAATGTTTATTTCCTCCACCAGCTTCTTCAAAGCAAAAACTGTTTTATTTAGTATTAGAAATGTAATGCCTTCCTAGCTCAGTACCTGGTAGTTTATAAGTGTTTCATAAATGCCTCCTGAAAACTGGAGTGATTAAATGACTGAAGAATTTATCTTGTAGAAAAATATCAACTAACCAGATAGTAAATCAGTTGAGGCCAAGTATTTTACACTTTTTAAATATTCTGTACAGCATTTAGCTCTGGGTACAAAATGTAGTAGGCTTCTCATTGCCTGTGTGCTTTCTGTGGGATCACTTAATTAATTATAATTGTCTTGCCCTAAAAACCATGGCTCCCAGTAGACTAATGAGTGTAGCCCTGCAGAGGTTTTATTTATTTATTTACTTTTAGAGACAGGGTCTTGCTGTGTTGCCCAGGCTGAACTCCTGACCTCAAAGTATCATTCCTTTGCATGTCTACTGAAAAACACCTGGGCACTCTAGGGGTTAAGCCAGGATCAGCAGACCAAGGATCATACCTGTTGGTCCTTATATTATAAACTCCATCTCCGTGTGTATGATGAAATTCTGCTGGACAGCTCAAGTACTAAGGGCTGGTCTTCAACAAAGTCCCAGAGCTATAACAGCTCCTAAAGCAGAAGAGATGATTCTTGGAAAGATGATTCTTGGAACTATTGTAGAGAGAAAATGGCTCTCCAAATGTTTATTTAAAAAATGACCGAAGGTCCATATGCATACAAACAAGCAGTCCAGCAACCCCTTTCCTCACCACCATGAGAAACTCTTCTCCATCATTAACACACATGCATGTTCCAATCTTCGATGACTTGCCTCCTTCAAGGATGTCCCTGATATTTAGCATCCTTTCCCTCGGAAAGTGTCAGGGCTGTGGGGTGACGGAGGGAGCTGGCAATGCACTTTTCGTCTTGGGCCCTGTACCTGCTCAAGAGATAGTTCAAAACCTCTAGGGATGGTTCTGATTAAAGTGATCACCATCATAGTTGTCATCACCTTCTTCTTAATCTTCTTTTTCTTCCTCCTCCTCCTTCTCTTTCTCTTCCTCCTCTTCCTCTTCCTCCTAGTTCTCCTTCTGCTTCTCCTTTTTTTTCTTAAATCTCATTCATCAGTATTCTTCTTCAAAAAATGACTTACACCAAAGCATGTACTACAAACAGCTATCCTACTCCTGAGTTTGAGGAATCAGACCACTCAAAATAGCCCTGAGAAATACCCTGGCCCTCGTTGGAGCAGGTATAGGTCTTCGACAGTGGAGGAAATATCAACTCTGCTTATGCTTGATCTGCAAACACAGCTTGCTTTTCTTCTTTTTTTCTTTTTTTCAGGTAAAAGACTATTTATTTTATGCACACAGATGCATACAACGTAAGGTGGAAAACTGAAAAAAAAAAAAATTAGGGCACCCACAGGGAAGCCATAAAATCTCAGTGTCTCTCTAGTGAGTAGTGAGATCCTCTGACATGGAAGCATCCAGTCCCCTGATTAAATATTGAGGAAGAGAGTTCATTGCTTGACTTGACCTCAATAGGCTAAGGTTTAAAATAAACCCTTGGCCAGTGCAGTGGCATGCACATGCAGTCCCAGCTACTCAAGAGGCTGAGGCAGGAAGATCGCTTGAGCTCAGGAGTTCAGCCTGGGCAACACAGCGAGATCCTTTTTCTAAAAAGTAAATAAATAAATAAAGCTCCTGCAGGGCCACACTCCCTAGTCTACTGGGGGCCATGGTTTTTAGGGCAGGATAATTATAATTAATTGAGTGACCCCACAGAAAGCACACATGCAATGGAAAGCACTACAAGTATCATTCCTTTTCATGTCTACTGAACACCAGCTGGGCACTCAAGGGGTTAATCCAGGATCAGCAGACCAAGGAGGCCAATTCTGCCTGTGGCTACCACCAGTCAAGTCTGCTGCTGAGGGCTTTAGCTACAGCTTGTACTTTCAACTCAGCACAATCATTTTTAAAGAAGTAATCATTCCAAATTTACAGTGGCATCAAACTGATAATTTGGAAGTGTAGTTGCTTTCCTGGTTAACTAATCAATACCTTATGTTTAAGGATGGAGACGGAGAAAGAATATATGAGCAGATCAATAATAAAGTGAGCTCCATTTCTTTTTTCTCTCTCTCTTTCTTATAGATTATAGCTCTTTTTTGAGTAAATTTTCAAATTATATCAAATAATAAATGACTCCTACGAACTTTTTTCTTTTCCTTTCCAGAGTTACTATTAATATAAAAATAGGTGAGAGCTGTATTTCTTTGATATATGTGCACACAGATACCTTTCCTGAATACTTACTAAGTGCCAAGCACTGTGCTGAAGGCTTTTGACACATTCTCTCATTTTTTCATGGATCATTTCATCTTCATAGGAGGCTGAAATAGAAGAGTTGGCCTTTTAATACTGCTCTTACATTTTATTTTTTTGCTACAATTAGACCATTTCTCAACATCTCCACCCAAGGCTGATAAATTTTCAAAGAATTTACTTGCCACATTTCTTCCCATTATCAAGTTCAAAGTTGTGCCAAGAAAATCCCATTAAACAGCATTTGCATTGTTGGCCCTGCTTCATCTTGGCATCAAGCTAGCAGACACAGCACATAATGATTTTGAGAGGTACAGGCAGTTCTACCTGTTGGAATATTAAGATGACAAACTGAAGCTTGAGGTGAAAATCCCTCAGGGACATTCATACCTTTCTGACTCTGTCCACCCACCCAGCCATCCATCCATGTGACAAACAACAGTTCAGTGCTTACTATGTGCCATCCCTGCCTTCAGTGAGCTTCCTTTCTAGGGCAGGAGAAAGACATAATCAAAACTAGTACAATACAAGGCACCATGAGGGAAAGTTCCCCAAGAGAGTACAGATCAGGGAACTGTTCATTCTTACTGAGAAGCCTGGGAGAGCTTCACAAAGACTGAGAAGAGTCTTAAAACTTCTAAACAACACTGATTGATATGCTCCCAATTTAAAAAAGCATCACATGTTCAGTATTAAATAGAAAATATTTGAATATATAAAAACTAGGCAATATTTAAAAATACAGAAAAGCACAAAATATAAGCCCCTCATAATTTGACCATCATTCCTTCTTCTACTGAAGTATATTAAACAAAAAGGGTAAGTCCCTTCCTCCATGCTTCCAGTCCCAGACTTCAAAGGGTTAACAGTGCAACGCATACTATTTCAGATGTATGATCTGCTCTTATATAAATATGTCACTCTGGCCTCTTCTCCAACACACAGAGTGTAAGACAATGAGCTCTGAAATCTAACTGGCCAGCTTCTAGTCTCAACTCGACACCAACTAGCTGCGTAACCTTAGGCTAGTTACTTAACCTCTTTGGTCTTATTTTCCTAATATGTAGAGTTAATAAAAGTATGTAGCACACGTCCATTTTAAGAATTAAATAAGAAAATGCCCATTTCCCCTGCCATCACCAACAGTGACTTTTTAAATGGTTTTTGTTTGCATTTGTTTAAGTTTTAGTAGAAAGGAATACTGAGATTAAATGATTAGCTTATGTAAAGGATTCAAAATTGATATGTACAATATAAAAATGTAAATAAAATGTTCTTACTAATGGAACATCTTTTCATGTTTACTGTTCATAGCTTGGTGTTCCTTGGATTTTTTATTCTTACTTTTGCCTTTATTTCCATTTTATTTTATTTCATTTTCTTACTGATTTATGGATCTTTTTGCATGTTTGATATATCAGTCTTACAAGAAACAAGCAAATATGCTCTCCCATCCTCTCTCATAATTCAGTTTAAAGTTGAATAGAATTTAGATGAATGACGGTTGATAAGGAAGGAATTTCAACAAGAGGAAATAGCATTTACAAAGAGACACAGCTTTTAAATGGAAGCTATACTTCAAGAACATTAAGTAGACTTCTGTGGCTGAAACATACATGGATATAAAACAAGAAAATATTCACATATTATCAGCCTTAAGTGCCATCCTGGAAAGTGTGAGCTTTATTCTGAAGGCAACAGGAAGCCACCAAGGACTAAAGAACAGAAGAGTAACAGGACCACACTGAGCGTTCTCACTATGGGTGGGTGTCCTTAAACTGGGATCAAGGCACCACCACCAGGTTGCCCAGTTCCAGGGGGAGGTACTCATCACTATTCAATTCTACAGGAGTAGTGGTCCCTGGAATTGTCCAACGCAAGTGCTGGTCAGGGGTCCTTTGGAGAGTCTGCAGAACGTCAAGAAACTTCTCCTCAATGGAATTCACACTCAAAAAAACCTTTGCATTTAATGTTAGAGTTTTCAGAGATATATTAAAATCTCTCCAATGACACTTAAACGTTCAGTTATTCAAGATTCTGAACCCTGTTCTGGGACAGCTTTTATGTGACATTGGAATTTACTACTTGTGGAATTTGAAACTACAGTATGGTTTGGGTTAAGCCAAACTATAATCTAAAACTTTTACCTTTAGGCCATGGAAATGCACTCTGGAGGGCCAGGCCATTCCCGGACATCATTTTAAAGCAGTGCTATTCAACAGAAAAATAATGCAAGTCCCAAATGTGAGCACATATGCCTATTTTTCTCATAACCACATTAAAAAAGAAAGAGGTAAAATTAACTTTATAATATATTTATCTAACCTAATATATCTAAAATATAACCATTTCAATATGTAATCAGCATAAAATGTTATTAATTAGATATTTTACAATTTTTTTTAGTACTAAGTCTTTGAAATCTGGTGTGTATTTTATACTTAGATTGCATCTCAATTCAGCGAAGTCACACTTCAAGGGCACAAGAGGCACATGTGACATGTGACTAGCAGCTACCGTATTGGACAGCACAGTTCTGAATCAACTCTTAACATCTCCTTTTCTCTAAACCCATTTTCCTCCCAGCATATTCATTTAAACCAAATTAAGGAGCACTCAACATGCTGATTCCCATGCTCCATCAAACTCTCTTCTTGAACATTCTCACTATATTATGAATGTAAAATAGCAAGTTTTCTCTCCATAATCATTATGCTTTAAGCTTGGCAACCATTGCAGAAAGGCAAGTGTTAATCCAGTGGGGAAAAAATTCAAATATCGACGAAGAAGATAAGAAGAGAAAAATATCTCTCCCAAAGCAGGTAGTGTTTTATAAAGTACAGCATTTGGGGGAACATGTTGGTGGGCCTGGAGTTAGATCCTCCAGTGGCTACTCTCTGTCCCACTACCAGGGAATTCCAAGTTGGGCATTGCCTACCTGGGCATTCTCTCCATTGTACTTTAGGTGGTTGAGACAACAGTGATGATTCTGACAATCCAGGTGGTCCTAAAATAACAGGATGCCAGCTAACTCTGTTTATTCATGTCGTCTCACAGCTGGGGGGGAGAAAAAACACTGAGCCTTAGAAATGCCATCGGCAAATAAATATTATACTCTTAGAATAAAGTTTATTTGGGAGATAGTGAGCAACACGATAATATTACTCTCATCTACATGCCTAAAAATTTAACAGAAACTTTCCTTAAAAAATAAAATTTAAAGATGACTTTATAAATTTTATTGAATTAAAAGATAGATGTTAATGAGTAAACATGAAAAGGAAAAGGAAAAGGAAAAAAACAGCACTTGTAAGTGTTCCTTATTTCTAACATTGTGGAAATAAGAGCATTTCTTGCTATGTCTAACACCATTATTAAGTAATGCAGAGAGAATCATCCTATGACCCCATGCCACCAAAAGCCATTGGATTTGCAAAGCCTCAGAGACCAGACGACTCTGGGAACCTGGCTCAAGTTCAAAACCCCAGGAGCTCTCCGCTCTTCCCTTCCAAGTCAAAAGAAGACAAGCTTGGTGGTGTCACGATTGCAGCTCTAAGCAGCAGCCTTCTAATTAAAAATAAACTGAGTTCATTATTTCTATTTGCAGCTTTTCCACAATTTAGCAGCAATGTGACGATAGAGAGAGATGCTGGAAGCATATGTTTAAGAATCTCAAATGCTTTGAGAGCATGATTAGAGTAAACACCCAGTGAATGTGTCTCTTTACCTTCACTGCCCACCTCCAAAGGGCTTCCCAAGTTGAGCAGGGCAGCACTAGCAGCACAAGCATGTTTATCTTCAGAAGGAACAGCTCAGAAAAGACTTAATACAATTAAATTAATAACTAGGAAGAGCCATACTCTTGACTCTAGACATTCCCTCTTGCAGTGTGCTGTCTTTTTTCCCCATGGATATTGAAAATGGTAAAAGGAAGGGTGGGGGGAACCGGCAAGAGGAAGATGGGATAGGAACAAGAAAGCATCAGAGGGTTTTCTGGATGGAGGGCTTGGTTGGATTTCAACATGAAAAATGTTTAATAAATATTTGCTGAATGAATCTTCCAAAGACCAATTGCCATCTTCCAGACATTGTGAATGCACATGCTATTGTGGGATGAATATGGCAGAGTTTCTCAACCTCAGCAATATTGTCATTTTGGGCCACATAATTCTATGTTGAGGGGGTTGACCTGTGCACTGTAGGATGTCAGCCCCACTCCTGGCCAATATCCACTACAGAGGGTAGCACCCCTCCACCACCCCAGTTGTGACCACCAAAAATGTCTCCACACATTGCCTAATATCTCCTGGGGCAAAATCACCCATGTGAGAACCTGTGGCACAAGGCAAGCCTTCTTCTATTCATTTGTTCAATAAATCTGACTTTTCAGTGTCCAGCACTGATTGATGTACTTGTCTCTACCTTCAAGTAATTCCCAGATTAGTGTCATGGAGAACACTTAATGTGATAAGACACGGAGAGATTGTGGGTTGACTCCTAAAAAATAGTTGGGCGTGCCTTTTTGAAGACATTTAGGAAAAGTACCTTGAACTTTAATTGCAACAAAGGTTATACATTTAGAAAAGTTCTCAAACTTGGTGAGGGTTTCTGCTCTACTAGTGGATTACATATGAAAGATGAATTTGAAGGCTCTAAGAGAAGCAGCAGGTCCGGCCCCTATACATTTTTGCTGACTTCATAAAAAACAAGGGTGCTGCTTTGTGACCCGTGCGGCTCTACAAGAAGATTGTGTAGCATGCAGCATGCCTTCGATCCAAATAAGCTCCCAGATTATTAAAAGGGTGTTTTTTTCCCTTTTGAGGTCAAGGTGAGTCACCAGAGCTTTTTCCCTGTTATTAACCAAGCACTAGATGTACAAGGCTTAGATATTAAAAGGCATTAGCCAAGGTATCGTGGTCATCTAGTTTAGAGCAAATGCAAAACTTGAAGGGGAAGCTGCATTACTTACAAGTAAGCAGTAAGTAAATGGCCTGAAATATTTAGAAGCTGTGTAGACAAACCCATTCACATTGCTATGGCCAAGTAACAAGGAGGTGTAGCCAGTTTCCTAAGCACCTGAGGCCAGCCTCTCCCCAGTGTAATTCTAAACAGGAAAAATATATAACTACTGATTTACTTTGACCCAGAACTGCCGACGAGTCTCTACATTCTTTCAATAATCTGGGTGTCTATTTCCACCAAAAAGTATAATGTTTGTAGCACAATGAAACGGCTCCCCTTCTGAGCTCTAGGCCTAAGAAAGCAAGATAGCCCACCTTGCCCACTTATGGAAATGCCGCCGACCTTGGTGGAAACCAGTCAGAACATCTACAGCAAATCCAAGGTCAAGAAGGAATAATGAACCCATGAAAGTACCCCAAAGCTACAATCAGACTGTCTCTGTAGCTTTCGAATGGCCATTCTAACACAGGTTAAGCTGGCAAGAAGAGTCTGCGGAAGGGTGGGGATCACTGTTTTAGGCCAAAGTGAGCCTCAGTCTTTGTGACACCTTGTTGATGGCTTTTTACTTCAACACTGTTGTTTCAACCACATGTAGGAGTGTCTCTAATCGAAGCCCAAAGATCACACTTCTCACAGATTCTCGTCTGTTTCCTACTCAGATACACCCTCAACACCCGGGAGAGGGGTCAATGGTGCTAGGACAAACGACGCACACGAGCTGGAAAACGTTGCAGCCTCCAGACTAAACCGACCTGGAGCAGTGCTTGTGGGGATTCTCTGACTGGAGCTACAACAGGACAGGCTGCTGATGGCATGGGTGTCCCTTGGACCGTTCTCTATTGCGTTGTCAGTGTCACCTACCTAACAGACATGGGAGGAAAGTCTTCTCAAAATTGGTTTCATGAGCTTCCTGAGGACACGTTACTCTTTTTGACTCTCATTCTACCTGGGGCACAAACATCAACAATGACCCTGATCAGATTCCAAAGTCTGCTGCCTTACCATTTATTTTCTTCCACGACATAGCCAAGGGGTCAGCATTCTCTCACTGCCATGCTTAACAAGAACTACCTGGATGTGTTATTGTTTCTTCATAGTTTTTAAATTTTGAGTGAGAGGCTGTAAGAATAAGCTGAAAGTATGTCCAATGGTGAAGGTCTGTCTGTGGCAGAGGCTGGGGAAGATCTGACTGCTTCACTACATTATACTTGAAGCTGCCACTACTGACCACGCTTGAGGCCCACTGAGCTATGCGTGCAAGATGGCTGCCTGTCTACCAAAAATCCCTGCCGTGCTTCCATAGTGTACGGTCTTCACCAGGACGTTGGTGCCAGTCACCAGCCCCCCCTCCACCTTACCCCCAGCCTTCATCAATTACATGGGGTCTGAAGGGGTTCCAATCAGTGGGATGTGAGCAGTTCAGTTCTGTGTCTTTTAAACACTTCCTTCCCCTGTCTGCTGACTGGTTATAGAGAACACCAAGGCCATAAAGGACGGCAAAACCATAAGATGGAAAAATCTAGTCCTATATGGAGGAAAGCTTCCTGACAACTAGGAATATCCACATAGGCTTGTTATATGAGTGAGAAATAAACGTTTAGCATGTTTGACTACTGAAAGTTCAAGAATTTTTTGTTACAGCAGCTGAACCAGGTGTTCACCTAACTCACCCACAAGGTCAATAGAGTACTAAAGAAAGGGAGAAAAGAAACCTATAAGTATCTACCAATATTTATTATCTTGGTCTATAATACTTAGTTACTCTGTCCTTGTCCTTTCATGCAAGTTCTCTAGTCTCATATCAAATTCAATGCCATTTATCAAACTTCCACAGAATGCCTACATTTTGTAGGGTCTATGCTGAATTTTTGAGGACAAATGGACTAGATCTAAAAACCAATCTTTCAAGCAACTCCAATTTCCTCTGATCCTCTGAACAATTTGATTCAACCATCATCTATTAAGCACCAATTTTATGCCAGACACTGGTCTACAACCAGCAATACAAACACAGTTTTCTTCCTTGCGAAGTCCATTCAGCTTCCATCTCTAGCCTCATTTTACCACTCTTTCTACAAGGAAGAGAGGATTTGGCATGTTCTGACTCACACAGAAGGTAGAAGAGCACACGCAAAATCTTCTGATGGCTGGACAAATTTAGCAGCACAGACATACAATTTGTGTCATATTCCTATTTATATGTACACCCCAAGCTCTGTTGCTTATTGGTTGCTACTCTCATATTCATTTACATCCTTTTATAGCTAATAATTCATTTCAAATCTAATTTTTAAAATGTAAAATAAAGCTTCCATGCAGTCCTAATCCAGCCTCTAGTCAGAAGCCCCCAGGTTAGCATGTATTTGCTTCTGTAGGTTCCTTCTATGGTGCTGCTGCCCTACAGAGAAAGGTGGGTCCCTCTGATTCTACCTTCCATTGAGATGCCCCTGCTCCAGTCTCAGATATGTATCAGGCAGCTGGCTTAGCCTCTCCACCATGCTTTATGGTCAAACCTTAGAGAGGTCCACTGTTGTGTCAACATGGCCCAGGAGAGCGCCAGGCAATCAGTAGGCACTACCTGTGTTTATGTGGAATGAAGGAATGAATAAAAGAGAGGTGGGTACATTAAGCTATTAGTTTGAGCACTCAGAGATTTAGTTTCCCCTTTAGGAGAGGCATTGGCCAATTACTATTCCTATGGAGAATGTTTTGCTGGGGGTATTGAAATTTAATTAACTGGTGAAACCCAAAAATGACAAATAAGTCTACTCAGGCATGTCAACTTTGATCAATCAGCAGGAGTTCTCTGGAACACTGTGTGAAAAGGATTCTGAGGCTTAGGTGGAAGGTGACGACTTAGTCTATTGGTAACAGATGCCACACATGTGGTACCTGGCATGCACAGCATCACAAGCCCTACCCTGTCCAGGTCCACCTATGCTTAGTCTCCACCCTCTCCCCACTTTAATGTTTCATGATGCAAAATACCCTATGCCCTAAGGCCAATCAAACATTTAACTAGATTTTAAAAAGAAAGCAAATCTGATGTAGCCATTTCATACTAATATGTAAATGATTTCTAGCTTCCTATCCTTCCTAGAAGAATTTGCCTTTTTAATGGGGTATCATAGAATCAAACTGAATTTCCAATGAGTAGACTTTCTAATAGCATCACAGAGCAAGACGAACCTTTTAGCAGGAGGTAGAGGAGGGGATCTGGAGGCAGCAAGACCACCTCAAAGTCAAATAACTGTGCCACCATATCCAACCTTTTTCTGTTTCTCCTCTCCCCACGGCAGTTCCCTGAAGCTGTTACTTTCTTTTCTTTGTAATTTCTTCCCTGCTTCTACGTCTGACTTCATATATTCCCTATAAACTTCCAAGATTTCCCTACAAACTTCCACATCTATCACAGCAGAAGCAGAAAACAATTTGGCCATCATTCTAGGTGAGATGAGCCATTATCCTCTTTTAAGTACAGGGGCTATTTATAAATAGTTATAAATTGTTTATAAGTCAAGAAATGCACGTATTCATACCTCCCCTGCACACCCCCTTGAATAAATAAAAACCAAAGCAAACCAAGACCCTAACGATCATGACAGTATAAGCACAGCCAACAGAAGGCACATGTCAGAAAATTGTTGAAACAGCAAGGGGGAGGGCCCTTGTTAAGATACGTTAAAGACTAAAGTTATAAAGTTAAGTGTCTCTCCCCCAACCACCATGTTTTGCCTTTTTCACCATCACCTTCAGGATAAGAAAATAGGTCAGCTTCTTATGTTGAAAACACATTGATACTTTTTTTGATAATTTATTTGCCAATGTCCAAATTGGATTTCTAACAAATAATAAAAGATAAAAGGTTAAAGGTGTTCTTCCTTAACCCAGACTAAAATGGACCCAGCCAAGAGGGAACAGTTTTAGCAAAGAAGTAAGCAGATGCTCTTAACCTCACTTTTCAGATGGAAGAGGCCAGACAAGAAGGTCATGACCTCTTGACCACTGGCTTTAAGAACTTTTCATTTTTACCTTCTCCTCCCAGATGCAGTAGGAGGGGCACTTCCATCACAGCCCCTCCAACCCTTCCGCTCTTTCCCTCTTGTCTCCTTCCCCCTCCTTTGAGAAGTCCGCTGGAGCCTCACACACCCTGCATTTCCCGTCATTCCGTGCAAGACAGCACCTGGGGCAGCAGAGCTTGAGAGTGGTCCAAAAGAAAAAGGAAAAAAAAAAAAAAAGAGGAGGGAAGCTGGCGATTGGCTGGAGAGGAGGTAATGATTTGTAATTGCAATACTTTCATTACTGTCTTTTAGCTCTTTGCAGAGTAATGTCAAGAGCTTCGTCTTTGTAGTGTTATTGGCATTTTTCATCATATTCATGAAGTGTGGGTCAATTTTCTTCAAAAGGCGCACTTCGCCAACTTGCCACAGAGACAGACAGTAATAAATTCTACTAGTGCGCTGTGAAGGCTTCGTAGCTGCAAGCAACAATAAAAAGCAATGAGCTGGGTGTCACTAAGTAACTCCAGTTTACACTGCATTTTCTTCTTTTATTGAAAACTCAGAATATGAATTTATTAATGAATACACAGGCATACTTTGAAGGGGGGGTGGCAGTGCAGGAGGAGCGGGGGGGTGAGACACCGTGTCAATTTATTTGGTATTCACACTGTGTGCGCCTATATTGTATTGTTCCATCATTTCATGGCCAGGCTTACCTTGTTAGGCTGTGGCCCTCCAGAAAAAACCCGAGCTCATATAGCAACACCTTGACGTGGATCTACAGCTGCTCTCGCTGTGCCTGTCTCACCTTTAGCCCCGGCTGTCTACTGCCGCCTTTCATTTTCCGCATTCATACATCAATAAGCTTTGCATGCTGACACCTAATTTTGCAGGCTACTTTGGTTATGGAGGCCGTGTTTTGCATATCACTACCCACCCCCTTCTGACACCTACTGCCTTTAAAGGGAAATGAGGAGAAGAGAGGAAGAGGCAGAGGAAAGGGAGAGAAAGAGAGAGCAAGAAAGAGAAAGCTTCTTTTCTTCTCTGCCTAATCAGAGATTTCTTTATATTTGTCAAAAGCAGATATGCCAAATCAACTTTAATTGATTCCTCGGCAGCGCTCACAGATGATTTTTGAAGGACTGGGCTTGTATTCTCAGACACACTGTTGTGTTTCCAACAAAAAGGAGGTTTCTCCCACAAATCAAATTTTGATGCCAATTAGTTAGCATTTTCCATTCCAATTAAATTGGAGACTTGGAGACCTTTCTGATTTGGGAAGACTTTATATACATTTTATATTAAAAATGCCCTTCGGGGGCTAATAAGCACGAAGGGAATGTCCATGGGTGGTGGTAGGAGCTCAGGAGAGGGGGACAGCTATGTGCTGTGGGTATTTTCAGCTCCTTTCTCTTGTTTATTTCACAAAGCTTTGTCAAGCCCATGGCAACCTGTTATATAACATCACAAAGGTTTTTACCTTGCAGTTAGGTGGCTAATGTCATTAGAGCTTTGACAACCCATAAAATGTTATAATCTAATAGATTTTTTTCCTGCCTCACCCCACCTTCTACACCCCCTGAGACCTCATTGTGCAAAAAGAGAATTGGGGATACGGGCAGAGGGGAAACAAGATTGATGTTAAAAAGAACAGGCTGTGGCTGGACCTGAGAAATTATACAAACAAAACAAATAAACAAAAGCACAAAATAAAACAGAAAAAAATAAAACCCCAAATGTGATACAGATGCCTCCACACCCTTATGTATCCCTGCAAGCACATGGCTACAAGGTTATGCCTACTAATGATGTGTCATCGAGAATTTCCAAATCTACTAAATTAAGTATTTATCATGTGTACCAGAACACTGTGAAGGGAAGAAGATGTCAGTTCAAATCAAGTTGTAATTTTAATTTAATATAATAGCAACTAAAATCAGTTTGAATACCATGAGCAATGGTTTCTTTTCCCCTTTCTCCTCCCTCACATTCCCACCCACTTTTATTTTCTCTTCTGCATGAAATCAACCTGAAAAAATAATAACAAAAAAGGTGCTAGTTTCTCCGTAAGGTCATCGTCTTGGGGGTAATCCCGGGACAAGCGTGGAGAACCTACCTCAAGAGTTTGGAGTCCAGTGGCCAACCTTTATCTTAACCACTGCCCTTCCCATCAGCACAGGCCTCTGTCTACACTCATAATCTCAGTGCCCACCTTTTATAACCCAAAGACCTTTAAGGCAATAAGGTGTGATATCCACTGCCTGGACACTAGTGACAACAGCATGCATACAGCACTTAAAACTTCCAAAGCACACTTCCCTGTTTTTACTCATCTATTCTCAGAACAACTGCATGACACAGGCAGAGTAGAGTGGGTGCTCTTGGATTAAGGGGTTCAGCTGGGACCACCCTGGCAATGAGGGACGGGGGCCTTCTGTGTCATGGACTTAAGGTCTGGCCTCAGAGGGCTGATGTAAATGAAGGCCAAATAAGATAACACATCAGCTATTGCTTTAAACTGGAATTTCAGCACCACCTGGCTGATCCCAAAGCCAGTTGTGAACAAAAGTTCTCTGAAAAGGAATTTGTAGAAAAGAGACTGTTTCAGTGAACAGTTTGCAAACTGAGGAGACACAGCCCTTGGCGTAAAGCCATGGCACATTCCAAGGAAAAAAGGGAGAATTTGGGTATTATACCAAAAGTTCCCACCCAGGTCCACAACCAGCTCTGTATGCAAACGAAGAATTCAAACTCACTTAGTTCTGATTGGTCAGCACAGCTGAGTTCTGATTGGTTGACACAGCTGAGCCCTCATTCGGCAAGGCAAGTGAGCTCTGATGCATTGGTTCAGGTGAGCTCTGGCATCCCCAAGTTGAACGGAGGTGTGAATTTTTGAGGAACTCAGAGTAGGTGGGTGACTTCTACTCAGCACACGGCTACTTGGCTCTATTTTAAATTTAGGCCCAGTTAGGCACTCAGGATCCATCTCAAAGGATTGGCTCTTTCCGGTTCACATTTGTTCACAGTCTTCATTTCCAGATTCTTGCCAAGACAACCTAACGTTTCCTGTAATGAGTTCTCAGCATACTCCAGACACTTTGTAAAGTGCTCTGCATGGATTATCTCATTGACTCCTCACATCAACCCTAATCGTACTCTTTACAGATGAAGAAAGTAATATTCAAAGCGACTGGGTATGTTCCTCGAGGTGACACCCGTCATTAGGGCAAAGCCAGGATTCAAACCAGGTAGTCAGCCTGCAGTGGCCAGCCTTTTTTCTTCTCTCTCTCCCGTGGGACAGCAGGTTATTTAGGGGGGATTCATATCTTGTTTAGTATAACCAGGATTAATTTGGGTTTTAAAAAATATGCCTTTTCAGGTACCCCCTGGCTCCCAGCAAATGTGATTTTCACACAGAAATGTAATCCACCCCTACCATTGCCAGGGAGCCAAATAATTGAAGGCCACAGGTTCTTCTCCTGGATATGATAATATTCTACACTTACCCCAGATGGAAGTAACTAAACAGGGAAAGTAAAATAAAATAACATAATAAAATAACAAAATAAGAATAAATAAAATAAAAAAAAAACCCCAAACCAAGAAACAAAGCAGCATGCATTTGGAGACTAAAACTCAAGTTCTAGGCACAATGAGTTAGATATTGGTTCAAATACTATGAGTACACCTGTGGGGAATGCTAGACAATATTCAGTCGGAGAAACCTTCCTGTGCAGGGGGCTGGGTATGACATCCTCTGGACAGGTTCCATAAAAAGAGGAATTATGAGGACGACTGAACACTGCTCACATTCACACAGCGCCGCACCGCACTGTCAATTAGCAAGCGTGTTTCCATAATTGTTATACAAGGGGGAAATTTACAGTGTTAAATGGCCCTCAAATTCACACTTCTGTGTGAGTTTTTGTTTGGTGGTGTGTCTAGTATTAGCATGGATGACTGCTTCTGACATCTCTTTGCCTCTGAAGACAGAAACCACTAACACAACAATGAGACAGGCACACCAGAGGAGAATGCTGCTATTTGTTCTTTAGGCTAATATAGATGGATAGATGGATGACAGGTAGGTAGGTAGGTGGGTTGATAGATAGATAGACAGACTATTTTTTTCTTTCTTTTATTTGAGGGGGTGAGGGGAAGTTTTTGCTGTTCTCAGATGTCTATCACTTCTTCAGATTGACCTCTTCTTACAGATCAGATGCAAATTTACATTTTCAAGATTTGTATTTCACATTGTGTGTGTCTACCCATCTCCAAGGAGAACAAGGGAGCCCATGACTGGAGGACTAAATGAAAGATTTAATTTAACCTTGAGAAGGAATTTCTTCAAAACAAAAAAAATCCACGAGTTGTGAATTTCGAAGTAAATTAGTCCTTCATCTGTTTAGATAATTTTGGATATGGTTTGGTCTGAAGACAGCGACTGAACCAGATGGTATCTCAAAGTTATATTCGGTCTTTGATTCTGCAAATTTGTAACCTCCACCCCCCCAGACATACATATACACTCAAATACCACACACAGACACCATGCACATGCATATCCACTGAAAAAAGAAATACCCAAGTCACAACATGGGGATCAGTATACATCTCTCAACTGTCAGATAACTAAACAGTCCACCATTCCACAGAACATAAGAATTAGAAAGACCCTTGTTGATTGGAAGGTGTAACTCCTTTATTCTATAAGTCAGTAAAAATATGGTTCAGAGAGGTTAAGTAACTTGTCCATGGTCACACAGCAAGTTAAACTAGTAATTTAATTATTTCCAAATATTATATTTAACCTCAAAGAAACACTACTTACTATTTCTAATGTTATTCAAAAGAATAAGTCACAAGTATCAAGAGATATTTATTTATTGTTTACATCCCCACCTTGTTCCATAAATAAGATACTCGGAAAGACAATTGCAAAAGAACTGCAAAATGATGATGAAGATGATAAAATTTTGAGGAATGTCACATCATTAAGATCAAGTCATTATGTGTTAGTTTAAAAGTCAGCTACATTATTTTATCATCCCACCTTAATTTTAAAAATATAAATAAACAAAATAAGGTAAATAAATAGAGTAAATAAATAAAGATGGATACCTGGACAGAATTAGAATAACCATAATGTTTCCAGTCCTGGCTACTAAACAAGAAGAAGCTGATTTCTTCTTACTTCAGCCCTTTATGTTTCAATGAAAGATGGCAAAGCTGCTCCCCAAGGATCCTAGATCTCAGACACATTAATTTATTATATAGTCTCTTGGCAAGGAAGCTTGCAAGTGAGAATGCCTTCAAGAACCAAAATAAGGTGGGGTGATAGAATGATGGACAAGGAGAATGATGCAGTATCATTTCGCTTTCATCAGGGGGAAGAAAAACACAAGTCTGACAATATCCACTTTGCCAAAAATAGGCAACCAAGGAGACTCACGCACCCGCTGGTGAGAATAAAGTGAGTATATGATGGTACACGTAAGGGGAGAGGTTGAAGGTTGAGATGTACATGCAGACGGTTCAGGGTAAAGATGATAGTTAAAGCCGTGAGATGGGTTAAGATCATCTAAGGAATGAGCGTAGACAGAAACAAGAAATGCCAAGGACTAAAACCTGAGCCCCCAACATGCACAGGTTGTAAGTTTGAGGACAATCTATTAAAAAAGACTGAAAAAGGAAGAAACCACAGAGAGTGGAGTCTCAAGTGTTTCATGACACTTTCAGGACAGCGTTATCAACTATGCAAAGGCTGTTGGTAATTCCAGTGTGATGAGGTTATGCTAGCTGATGTTGGCTTACAAGATCACTCTTCTCAGGAGTCACCACCTATTAATAATCTTGGGAACAAGATATTAATCATAGTAATAATAACCATCGCTTACTATCCACACTGTGACAGTCTGTACGTGCTAAGTGTTTTATATATACTAATCTACTTTGGTCCATACGACGAGTGTGGAAGGAGGTAGAAGTGCCCAAAATCACAGATGAGAAAACATGTGCAGAGAGGTTAAGTGGCTTATCTGAAGTCACCAGCTAATAAGTTTGAAACTGGAATTCTAGATCAAAAATAAAATGCAGGCTGGGCACGGTGGCTCACTCCTGTAATCCTAGCACTCTGGGAGGCCGAGGCAGGAGGATGGCTCAAGGTCAGGAGATCGAAACCAGCCTAAGCAAGAGCAAGACCCAGCCTCTACTAAAAATAGAAAAAAATTAATTGGCCAACTAAAAATATAGAAAAAATTAGCAGGGCATGGTGGCGCATGCCTATAGTACCAGCTACTCGGGACGCTGAGGCAGAAGGATCGCTTGAGCCCAGGAGTTTGAGGTTGCTGTGAGCTAGGCTGATGCCACGGCACTCTAGCTCAGGCAACAGAGTGAGACTCTGTCACAAAAAAATAAATAAATAGAAATAAATAATAAATAAATAAATAAAATGCAGGGTTGCCAAAGACCAAAAGGCTGACTGTCTAACATTTGGGGGGCGTAAAGGGAATTGGAACCAGCAGGCTTTGCCCATTTTTTCTGCCGGGCACAAACAGCTGCCACCTAAGCCTGTTCATCCAGGAGGGCTGACCAACCATCCTTTGTTAGCCAAGGACCAAGGAGTGTCCTGGGATGCGAGATATTCAGTGGTAGAACTGGGAAACTTTTGGTCAAACTGCTGATGAGTAGGTCACCCTCCAGCCAGTTCAACCTTCTTCAGAATGCCTTTTAGGGAGAAAGCAACAGAGTTACCTGCCGGAGCTTTTGCATTCTGTGTGAGCTTCCCTGGGGTGGTCCCAGAGCCTCTGTAGAATTCTGAACCAGCTCTCCAGTCTCTCCTCACATCTCTTGCTAAGTGGGACCCTGGAGTTGGGAACCAGGAGCAAGGTCACTCTCCGGGCCTCTTTCATTGATGGACCTGTTCTCTGGGCTCCCCTCAGACTCCTGCGGCAGCCCTCTGGGAAACCCAGAGGTGCGCCCCCAGTGGCAGCAACCCCCCAGCTCCCCTGGAAACTGACAGAGGCGTCCTGGGCATACAGGGCCCCGTTTGTCAAATTCCCTCTGATCTACCCAGCTAATGAGGTCAGAATAGCTACGTCCATAAGGGATAGGTTTTCTCAATGGGAGCATATGCCTCAGAAAACACATTGAAAATATTTATCTTTTCTTGGAGTACAGGCAGAGCAATATAGAATACTAGCTTGTAAAAATGCTCTTTGAAGAGCAGAAGAAAAAAAAAATCGTAAAGCATAGGAAATGAAAAGGGAATCCTCCCAAACCATGCTGCCAGTTGCCGTCCGGGAGATTCACTCGTGCCATTTGGAAAGCTTTGTTACAGGCTCAGCTGATAATATGTTTGAAGCAAACACACATGCCTCAGAGATCCTGGGCCTCTCGTGGGCTTGACTAAGGCCTGAGATCCTGGAGACACCATCCAATGGGGCCCGTACTGGGCTGCTAACCTCTGAGAAACTGCAGAAATCTAAGCCTTGCCTAACTAAAAGTGCTCTGGTTACACTGGGTTCTTCACGGAAGCTAGGCCATTCAGACTCACCCGCATCTCCAAACCCATCTAGTCCAGTGGTTCTCAACCAGGAATGATTTTGCCTCACATCCCGGGGACCTTTGGCAATATCTGGAGACATCCTGGGTTGTTTCCAGTGCTGGGAGATGAAGGGGACCATCGTGTGGGCAGAGGCCAAGGTTGCTGCTAAACATCCTGTATGCACAGGATGGTCCACAAGAATTATGGGCCCAAAAGAGTAATGGTGCCCAGGCTGAGAAACTCTTGTCTAGGTGCTTCCTTCTGAGACAGGGAGCTGGTAGGCACTGCTTCAGGCACTGCAGCAGGCATTGCTGTAGGCATTGCTTCATTGTGCAGGCGTGGACAAACTGAGTCAGGAAGTCTCAAAACTTCATTTCAAGCTACCCTGATTAAAACAAGATGAAGGCAGAACAAGTTCCAACTGGCTATAACCAAGACAGTGGAGAATTTGACCACTTCTTGACCTTACAGCTTCATTATACACTTCATTATCATACAAGTTTCTAAGGAAACCTCCCACTCCCATCATGCACCTGATGCCATGACACTTCCTAGTTAACCATATTTAGTCAAAAGGAGGGTGTCAAGCTAATGCCAGGAAAACACCATCCCTTTCTAATAAATAATATGAAATTCCTCCCCTGTTTAGCCGCTGCTTAAATAGAGGGGCTACAGGAACCATGGGGCCCATTATCTTCTGCAGGGAGAATTAGGCTTTACTCTGTGGAGTAGACTTTCTATACTTTCTGAATAAATCTCAATCTCACTTTATACTGTCAACTCGCTCCTGAATTCTTTCTTGTGTGAAGCCAAGGACCCCCTTGTACGTCAAGTGATTCCCAGCATTGGGAATCACTTTCCTGTATCACTTTTATACCATCACCTCAAATGCACCACAAATAGAATAAATTTCATCATCTTTTTATAGACCTGTCTCGCCTTTTGATACCTTAACTTATGTCAATGTTACCATCATTTTTATGAGCAATGGTAAACATGGGATAAAATAATATTGGACCCATTGTAAATTGAAATCGAAATAACCATTTCATGTCTTCTGCATTGACTAGACACTGTCTTTGGTTAAAAAAAAAAAAAAGGAAAGAAAGAAAAATTGTGCCATCATTTTCTTAGTCACTAGGTTAAAAGATCACAGTTTTTTTTAACTCATTTCTCTCCTTCACCTCCCCACCCTCCACACACACACACTAACCCCATCTAATTAGTCACTAAGTCATGTGAATCTGCCCAAGGGGAACACTTTTCACTTGCTCTCACTTTAACCTCTACCAAATTAGTCAGAGATTTTCATGCCATACTGAATCATTGCCACAGCTTCTACTTCTCCTTCTAATCTCTCTTTATTCTAACACATTGGTCAGGATAAGCTAACTGCTCTGACAGACAATCCAAAACTCTCTGTAACTTAACACCATGGATGTTTATTTCTTACTCAAGTAAAGTCTAACAGGTGGCGAGAGTGAGGAGGCTCTGATCCATGCAGTCATTCAGGGACCCAGGCTCCTGGCAACTTGTGGTCCCACCATCCTACAGGGTTTTGAAGTTCTCTGTCAGATCTTCTCTCTGGCAGATAGGGAAGGAAATGTGTAGGATCACATTTTATTGGCTACATCTGGACATGGCACAAATATTTTTTTACCAGCATTTAACTGGCCACAGCTTCACCTTGCTTAAAAAGAGACGGGGAAATGTAGTTGAATCATATGCTCAGGAGGGAGAGCAAACTGACTTGGGTGAATTCATGACAGTCTCTGCCACATGCCTTTTCTGCACACTTGTGTCTGATTAATCTTTCTCAAATGCCATTTGATAACATTTGTTCCATATTTCCATTCTGTTCAGAAACTTTTTAAATGAGTTCCAATTATCTACCCACTAAGACCCATACTGTATCTTCAATAAAAAAAGAGAGAAAAAAATCTCCACTCCGTTCTTCCCATCACACCTGCTCTGCTGCCCTAACCCAGGCACAGCAGAGGCTCTCCACACTACCTCCCACACTCCACCCTGTGACTTTGTCTCTGGCTTTTCCCTGTTCTGCAATCCCTTCCTCTAACTCTAAGAACATCAGAATGCACAAATCCCCACCCTCAACTCCCCAGCCCACTGTGGCTTCTCATTCTCTGAACCTCAATAATAAACAGCAATCATGGACTAAGTGCTTAAAACATCTCCGGAATTGTGTGCAAGCATGTATACACCAATCATTTTTCATCTGCATGATCTCATTTAATCTGGACAACAACCTACAGAATGTTATTTTCTTACTTTTCCTTTTAAAGAGATGGAAGTGGAGGCTCAGAGAGGAAAAGCAATTTGCTGCCATTACACAGCTGGCCAGTGGTGGCACTCCACCCTCCCCAACACACCCAGATCTCTATGGCCCCACGGTCTTCTGAACTTCCACTTACTGACAGCTGCTTAGGGGTTCTGAAAGAGGGAAAAATAATCTACTACAAAATGGAGACCCTATCGAAAAGATACCCTTTCTTGCTACAGTCGTATGAAGGGAAGAAATAATAGCCTTCCCTCGGCAGAGGCAATGGGCAGAGCAAGCCAGGTTCCAGCTTTTTTGTGACATTCCAAGCAGGGACTCTGGCAGCCCTGATGGAGGGTGTTCTTGCTAGATTATTTGAGCGGCAGGGACCTGGCAGGCCAGCCACCGGGGATGCAGCCATGAGTAGGAAGTTCAGAGAAAGAGGAGCTGTGAGCTCCAGAATGGGCCGGTGCAGAGTGTGGGAATGTGTGCCCACCCTGGCACCACAGAGGCAGAAGCAGGAGCTGGCTTCCCTGGGAGAACCTGCCCAGGACCTGTGCAAAAAAACCCTTTCCATGCCAACATCCCTTCCCAACCATGTGGAAGGGAACTTTTTTCCTGGTCTAGTGAGCTTAAGCCAGCCGCCTACCTCCTTGTGCCTCAGATGGAAAATAGAGTTAACATCCAACAGCACTTACTTCCCAGAGTGGTGGGGAGGAGTAAAGGAGTTAATACATGCAAGTGCTTAGAGACAAGGCTATTATTATTGCTACTCTATCTTGCAAAATTGTGAAGACATTCGGTACCCAGCTTGAATACACACTTAGTTTGAGTTTTGTCATCACAGATCAAGGACCCAGAAAGTTAGATCAGCCCCTTCTTTGCTAAAAAGCATCACACCCCTTGGCAACTAGGCACTTCTGTCAAACGTTGCTGGAGGGCAGAGAGTGAGACTGTCCATGCACGGCATCAAGGAGCACTGAGCCCATAACACCCAAAAGCACCTCTACACCCACCTAACACAGAACCTGAAATTCAACCACTAGCTCAATATCCCTTTGGCTTCAGAAAACAGTTCTTAACCTTTTGCACATTACAGATCTCCTGGTGGCTCCTCAAAGCTATGGGCCACCACACCCACTCACACATAGGCACACACATATTCAAATATGCACATACACAAACCCCTTTGTCATGTGGCATACACTTTCAGGAAATCTGGAGACTTTCAAAGCCTAGTCCAGTTTAGCAAACGGTGGTGTGAGGTCAGTGCATTATGTGCAGAGCTATGTAACTAAATTTGACAGTTTTCTTAAACAGCACATATTTGGAGAGCATTTTTTATGATGAGGGAAGAAACGGATATTGAAGATGTAAGATTAACTTATAAAGATGAGAGCAGTGAGTAGAGAATTGCCCTCGGTTTTACTGAACCCTAACACTCTCCCAGGACGGACAGGGGCTCTCACTGCCCATTGGTGAATCCCACACCTCTCCCTTCTGTGCTCACAAAACTACCGATGACACCCTGAGCAGGACTTTGCGGGTTCATGCCACTCCTCTGCCAGCGTTCCCAAGAGTCACCCGGGAATCACAGGTGACTCTGCTGATGTGTCCACCTGTGCTGAGATGGCACCTTCTCCTTCCCTATGCAATGAAAGGGAGGGGAGAGTTCTACCATATCCCCAGCCCAGCCCAGGCCCAGCCTCAATTCCAGGGCACTGCACCCCTCAAAAGCATCATCATATAACGTCCATCCACATGCTCGCAGACTACTAAATTCTGCCTTTCTGGGATGGTCGGGAGATGAGGGGCAAATCCTTAAATGAGTTTTGGAGTAAAAACCACTGCAATCCTGTCCAGTTAGCTTTCCCTCACCTGCAAAGACCAGAAAAGAAATCAGTTGGGTTCTCACAACAACTTGCCCCAAGTGCACTGTGAAATAAATGTGTTTAGAAACACAAGGAGCATCTTGGACTCTGCAGCTTCCCCTAGTCCTTCCCTCTGAAAAGGGATACAATGTATATAGCTCAGGAAGTAGAAAATCTTGTGCTGAAGCCTGAAATTCCATTTTCTCAGCACCTTTGAGCCCATGAAAGGAAGGTTCTCCATGCCAGAGCCTCCACCCTGTGCACAGAGGGGAAGTGGAAAAGCTCCTGCTTCCTTGGCCATTGCTCAGTGCAGCCCATGGGCGAGATGGGAGAAATAGGAAGGAACAGGGTGGGAATGGAAAGGAGTTTTCACCTCTTCGTACAGAACGTTTCTCCTGCTGGTGTCAATATTCAGGTTTCTTTGCAGCAAGAAATAGTTGAAAAATGGAACCAGGTGAAGAATTTGGGCACCTGAGGACTTTTAAAGCATAGCCGTGATTTTAAAGACTTGGATGAAATACCCAGTGCGGGAATCAAGTCAGTCGGATCTCCTGAGCGGTGTCGTGTGCACGTGCTGATGTGTGCCCAGACGTGTCTGAGAACACACCTCTGGTGCTGCACACGTCTGTGTATCTGCCTGTGTGCGTACTTGCATTCATGCTCAGGGGTTGATAAGGGATTAATGTCAGTGTCTATCTGCATAAGTGCATGCTGAACTCCTATAGTGAGAGAAGAAAATAATTTTGTACAAAGCATTAGTGGTGTTTTTACACAGCAATAGTGCTGTTCCCAACTTTCTTTCCTGTCCCTTTAAATTCCTGTCCCTGGAAAAAACAGTGGGATCTACATTCAACAGTGGTGGTGTGTGTGTGTGGGTGGTGCTGCTTTTACTGGAAAATTGGAGCATTGTCTCAGCATTATCATATAAATCAGAAGTCAGAAAACTAAGGCCATGGGCCAAATACAGCCCACTGCTTTCTCCCAACTCAGATCACACAAACCACCCTCTCTGGTCCCTCACTGAGAAGTTCGCACACTGCTACCACCAGCCTTGCCCTCTCCGGGTACTCCGCCCCATGCTCCACAAGTCATTTCACTAAGGCTGACGTTGACGCATTGGAGCAAAGCCCTGTGTGCTCAGCTTTTTGATCTAGAACTCAGGTTCGACAGCAGAAGTTCCCTGAGAAGCTACTGAGATGTCCTTTCTTCCGTGGCCGCAGTTTTGGGTGAGGAGCTGTGAATTTTTCCATTAATGAGTGGAAATGCTGGAGATAGGACATTGACTTCCAAAGAAGGCACAGACCCTAGCTAACCATGAAACTCTGGACCTGTTAATAACATCTCTGGGCCTGTTGATATGATTAATAATTGCCAAGTCTTATGGTCACTGCTATTTAATTCTTGGGGAAGGTAAGGTTAATTCTGTTTCTAAGGATGTGCTTCCTTTGGATCAGTGTAGACAATCTTACCTTCCCCATCTGTCTTGAGGACACAACTGAGTACCACTTACAATCCTAGGGATGATTTCTTTAGACCCATGAAGTAACCCTGGAGGAGGAGTTTAAATACATAGATCATTATGACTATGATACATCAGACCATTTGTGTCTGTGATGCTGATAGACCTTTCCAATCACCAGATCCCTTAGAGTTAAGCAAACCCAGAGGGACAAACACAGATTGGCCCTAAGTGCTGATAAGCCCTAACTGGCTTATGTATAAGGGGACTCAGAAGATAAAATCTCTGGGGTGATGAGCAGGTTCATGTTGAACTAGAGTACATTCTCTACTCATGGGAAGCCCCCTTTTCCTTCTGAGTGGACTGAGATCCAGAAGCCAGGTTTTACTGTCCACTTAGCTCAGAACCTGAGCTGTGTCATGGAACCTCATGTATTTTTCTTCCTCAAAGCTTGAATATGGCCTGCGACCAGCTTTCCTGCGGGCTATTAAGAGATTCCAGCCTGTAACTGTGTAATCCTTGAGCTTCTCACCCTACAGATGATAAAAACCAAGTCAAGGCTTGACAATATCTTTCCCATCCACCTCCATTCTACAGTCAAAATCAATATGCAACTAGATCTTCTTTAGCTTAACGTTAAGGAATAATGGACCCAATGTCATGCTGTGCTTTCTAGAAAACAGAAGAAAAGAATTTGAGTGGCCCAGCTGGAGGTGTGATCTCATCCTCTGGCCACAACCACTTTTGCAAGAGTGATTCCTCCTACTCCTTCACAGAGCTGCAGCCTGGGCAATTCCATCTGACTCTGCACATGTCGTCTGTCCTAAAGACACATTTGTCATGACACATAAGTGTGAACAAAGGTTGGAACCATCCACTGTACTCTGATGCTGTAACTGTCCCTTGCAATTCTTGCTGCTCATTTTATACCCAAATGAAACTCTCCAGCATGGCACCTATACCATCAGGGACCCTTCTGAAAAGAAGGACTTGCTTCCAGCGCCTCTGGCTCAGTCCCAGTGGAAAGCTGCCTGAAAGCAGAAGCTCCAGACTGGGTCCTGGGGCTGCCTTGGAAAGCAGAGCTTGAGCACCTGGCGGTCATTTCATGAAGGGCGGAGCTCTTCCTCGGAGCCTGCTGATGACTGAGGAGGAGCGGGCACCCTCCATCGCTGAGGTTCTCAAAACAGCTGACAGGCTGAGATAAATCAGTGTGTGTACTTCCTCCCCCTTCCGCCGCCCAGTGGGAGGGAAGGAGCCCTTGTCGCCTTTAAGAAGATGAGCCAAAGAGAATGGCAAAGGGAGATGGATGTAGCCCAGGCACGCTGATGCTTCCGTGTAAAATTAAGAAAACAGAGGCCAAGGGGAAAATGAGAAGAGGCAAGCACTTTGTCAAAGAAAAGGTTTCCTGCAGCATGAAACTGTGCTCACGGTGATGTACCTTAAAAAGACGCACACACTCTCATCCCATCGCATCAGCCCTTGCACAAGGCTGCCCGTGCTGAGGCTGGGTTTAGAGTCGCTGTGGGGGCGGCACCCATCTGGGTGCTCTGGTCCAGGGAAGACAGGCAGTCCCAGTCACACCATGATGGGGCGCCTGAAAGGGGAGCATGTGAGGAACTCTGGACAGAGCAGGGTTAGTTGTCTGGGTTGGGCAAAGAGTGAAGACAGCCTCATCCGGGCAGGCATGGTGTCAGGACGGGAGTGCTGGATCCTAGACCTCATTCTGCCCCTCCGCATGAGTCTGAGAAGTCACGGCATGTCCCCATGCTTCCATTTCTCTCAGTGCAGTGATGGACAGAAACTCTCCCTCCTGCCCCAAATTCCTTTTCTGGGGATGTTTATGAGGATGTTCTTTAGACTGCTCTGTGAAGATGGTGACATTCTTACGTGGGGGGTTTCTTCCTGAGTTAAAACAAAACTTTCCCTGTTAGTCCAGTCACGTGTCAGTTAATAACAGGGATACATTCTGAGAAATGCATCATTAGGAGATTTTGTTGTTATGCAAACATCATAAAGCGCACTCACACAAAGCTAGATGGTGTAGCCTACGACACACCTGCGCTGTGGTACAGCTGGCTGCTGCTAGCCTAGGAACCTGTACTGCATATTACTGTACTGAATGATGGAGGCTAGTATGACATAATGGGAAGTATTTGTGTATCTAAACATAGAAAAGGTATGGTGAAAATATGGTGTAAATGAAAAAATGATACACCTGTGTAGGGCACTTACCATGAATGGACTTGGACTTTCCGTGGACTGAAAGTCTCTCCGGGTGAGTCAGTGAGTGAGTGGTGAGTGCATGTGAAGGCCTAGGACATTCCTGTACACGATTGTAGACCTTATACTACACTAAATATATTTTAAAAATTTCTTTCTTCAATGATAAAATCACCTTAGATTACTGTAGCTTTTTTCTTTATAAACTTTTAGTTTAACTTTTCAATTCTTTTGTAATAACCGTTTAAAACACAAACACATCATACAACTGCACACCAATACATTTTTTTCTTCATATCCTTATTTTCAAGCTTTTTTATACTTGATTTTTTTTTTTTTTTACTTTAAAGATTTTTTTTGTTAAGAACTAAGACACAAACACACACATTACTAGGCCTACACAGGGTCAGGATCATCAAGCCGTCACCAGGCAATACGAATTTTTCAGCTCTGTTATAATCTTACAGGACCTCGGTCATATACGCTGTCTGTCATCAGCAGAAACGTTGTCCTGAGGCACATGACTGTGTTTCCCTTCAAGTTGAAGACCAGGCCATGTGCATTCACAAACGTGGCCCCAAAGGAAGCACTACCCCAGGCCATTGTGGGCAATTGATCTCTCTCACATTGCATGCTTGGCTTTGGGTTCTAACCTAATACACGTACTGTTCCTGTGAGCATGGGGGCATGGGGATGGGTGCAGAGGCATGGAAGAGGCAAGTGCTAAAAAGTAAGATCATGAGGCTGCAGTAAATGGCAATAGAGAGAAAAGCCAGCTGGAGCGGAAGCAACCAAAACACAAATGGGATTAAACTCAAGAAACCAGAGCACAAGAACAGGAGAAGACACCTCTGACACCAGGGTGATCATTTTTAAGAACCTGGAGACAAAATGCTGCCACGAAGGGGTGGTGGCTGCTGAAACATTGCATCCACGCATTTACAGCCTCTGCTCTTGTGCCAAATGGTCTCCTGTTGGTATTATATTTCATCCCCTGGTTTCCTTGAGAGGCTCAATCTTCTATGAACCCATTTTAGCCTTTCACAATTATGTCATCTCATTTGGAATTGTTCTAGTTGTACTCTCCCTCTCTCTCATGATGATGTCCACGGAGTGGCCGTCGGAGGAGCCGTCAGAACTGGGCTGACTCGGGCCGGCTCACAGCCTGCCCATGCCCTCTGCATGATGTCCACAGCTCATGTCCTTCACATGGTGGCCTGAGGGCCCCATTGCAGTTCTGGCCTGGAGATTAAAGGAATTCAAGAGATAAAAAAACACATTCTTCACCCTTTCAAAGAATAATCCCATTGCAGAGTAGGAGCCGTGAAAGAGAAGGGCTTAGGGTCTTTCGACGCAGGCAATATATTAATAATACACAGGGTTGACTGTAGTGGCAGTTCAGGCCCACAAGCTGGAACAGAGAAGATAAAGAGGAAAGAGCTCCTCAAGGCCTGCATACCCAGAAGTATCTCTTCCCTGAAACCCTAATGACTGATTATTAACCTCAGTGCTCAATCAGCCAGCTTTTAAGTGGTCTTTAAACAGAAATACACGTAAAACAAAGTTATGTATTGATTGGTTGCTGAAAATGTTATGACCAGAGGCTCGCAGGAACCTAATTCTGTATTTCCCCTAGGAGCGATGGCTCAGTATTCACCACGGCAGCATTCGCGTTGGTGTTATGGATCGTAACTATCATGAATGACAGGAATCAGATGTCCGTGCTGCTGATGCTGGAAGTGGGGCGCAGCGTGGGGGACTTCTGTGTTTAAATAGGGGAAGAACAGAAGACAGGTTGGATAGGTGGATGTGGTTCTGACTCTGAAGGACCAGGAAGCCCGCAGAAAGCACTGGACGAAACAGGCCAGCTTGTTCAGGAAAGTCCTAACCTTGCTCGCAAGAAGGCAACAGCTGCTCCTGGAACCCCGTGCAGTTTGCTCTACCTAAGCACAGTAATGTGATCGTTAATTAATAAGCACATTGGAAACGTAAGCAGACAGACCCACAGTTAAGGGGCCACAGAGACCCAGAGTGGGTGTCTCAAGGGGCTGCCTCTTTGCAGTCCAGTTTATGACTCTTCAGGGAAGGGTAAGCTACAGCCTTGTTATTTTCCTTCTGGGACTAAAAAGAGAACTGTAGTTTCCTGCCCTATTAAGCCAGTGCCTTTCATGATCATTAAAATACCTTTAAATACTTCATTTCTCCCCCTTAAAGTTTTCCAGGCATAAGGGAAACTCTCCTTCCATATAACCTTGCTCCAAAATAACAAACACATGATGCCATTTGAATTTGGCTTCTCTCTTCTTCCCTTTTGGGTGTTCAGAAATAGCCACATACAAACACATGAAGGCATTTGCCTCGGTGGTAAATATGTCTTACGTGTCGATTTCAGCAGGCTACTCTCTGCAGACGTGCACATGTGTGCAGATTTCCTGCCCTCCAAAATTATTTTTTGGTTGTGGACATATGGTGAGCAATAGTTGGAATCGTTATTCAGGGTGTAGACTCTCCTCTGGGATCTGTGGGACAAATCTTGCTCCTTCTGTCAAGTCAAAATCACCAAGCATGTATTGAGCGCTGCAATGGGCAAGGGATGTTAGTCACATGTGCGTGCTCAGCGCCGTACTCCTAATAAAATCATTACAGCCCTCTGCGGCATGTTAGTGTCAAATGGATAATAACTAATGAAGCAGCTCACAGTTTTTAAGAGCTTAACTATGATCCAGGTACTGTTCTATGTAACTTGCAGGTATTAAGCAATTTAATTCTTATAACAACCTTTGGAAGTAATCATTATTACCATTAATATTATTATTATTATCACCATTTATAGATAATGAAACTAAGGCAGAGAGAGTTTGTCTAAGACAAGTAACTTGTGTAAATCTAAAACCTGAAGGAGGGATGGGATTCTGATTTGCGTAATTTATTGACAATTAATTTGAGGTTGAGTTTCATGCTCTGTATACTCACCTCCTTTTTGCTGGCAATCCTGCCTTTCCTAAGAAGGCAGCCAAGCCCTTGGCGTTCCCTTGGCTCCAGAAGGTTTGTGGAGCAGGGTGGAAGCTGATGATTCTGAACTGCCCCTTCTTCCTGTCTAAATGCACTAGAGAGGTTATGCCAGAGCCCTAGGGGCACAGGGAGAGTGAGTAGCTTGGAGGGAGCCGGAGGGAGGAGAGAAGTCTCCAAAGCTGGGACTAGAGGGAGACCAGCAGGCTCTGGGAGGGCAGAAAGCCACGCTCCCCTGCCCAGCAGGGCAAGACCCCATGGGGGAATAGTCGTATCCTTCCTGTTTCGGCCCTGGCAAAGGGGTCCCCAGCCTAGGTAAATATCTCACACCCTTGGCAAAAACTGAGGGTGAGAGAGTCACCCATCTTCAAAGAGGACCTGGGCTTGGAGAGAGAGGAGATCTGAAACACCATGTGCCTCCATTTTCCGGGCACAGGGGAGCTTACAACTTCCAGGAAGGAGGATAAAGATGCAACAATCACTGAGATTGAATTTCCCGTCATTCTGGGGAGACAAGGGTTTGCAGTCAGATTCTATTTGATTTAAAAGAAAATTATGAATCGGGTGGTTTTTGCAGAGCTGAGCTTGTGGTGTGAGATTCTTCTACCCCTTATAAAATGTTTGGAGAAGTTTTCACAGAGGAGGAGGGGGGAATCTGGGAGCTTGAAAGTCAAGAGTCAAGGCTGGAGAGGCAGCAGGAAGGAGAGAGAACATCTGGGCAGGTGCAAGAGCAGGGCCCACAAGGACGGAAGAACAGCCAGGCTGGGAATGGAGGTGTTGGCCTGTGGGTAGCTGAGGTGTGAGGGGCTGGGTCTCCAGGCAACCCGGGCCAGGGGCTATGGGCTTGCCTCTAGGGCCCCCTCCACATTAAGTCTTGCTTTGCCACCATATTGTGTCAATATGTTGGCCAGCATCACTTAGAGCCAAAAACACTGGGGCATTTTGTCTCACTGCTAAGCAGCCGGGAGCCTTCCTGCCTCTTGACTGTGTTCACGCTGGTTTCTCTCTTGCAACACCCCTCACCTTGGGACCTACCTCAACCCCTCATCAGCACCCTCCCCTGTACCCCCAACAGATCCTGTCTGTCATTCAAGGCTTAATCCAACCACCCTCCTCTATGCAAAGTTTGCCCTGCCACCCTTGGAGTACCCAGCCCCTCCTCTCCCTGCGGTCACCCACCCTCTGCCAGAGAGGGATCTAGTGTGTTTTCATCTCGCCCTCTTCTTCTGTGAGCTTCTTAACGGCAGGGTTGTTCCAATTTGTATCCTCATGGTGCCTGCCTGGCACATCTGGAGGGAGCTAGTGCTCCTTGGGTGATGGCTGTACCGCTGGGGTAGGACAGGTTGGCCTGCACACAGAGGGAAATGTCAGGACGCTTTGCGAACATCCCGCGTGCTCATCCTCAGCCCTGCCCTCTCTGCCCTGGTGGCCGAGCCCAGCACTGTGCTCACTCCTCTGGGTCTCTCTGCGGGTGCCGCTGGAAGGGCACCGTCCATGTCTCTAATGTCGCACAGAGAGCACGACCCAGAGGGAATGACATAGGAGGGATAAGTTCTGATATAGAAGGGAGGAATAAACAACCAAACCTTAGGAGACAGAACTCAGAGCACGAGGGCAGCTGAGCACCACACTGGCGGCTTCAGAGCGCAGAGTTTCAAAAGAGAAAGGGGCAATACAGCCACAAAAGGACGGGTAAGGACAAGAGACATTCCCTTGACTTCACTCTTCCTATTGACAGCCATGCGAGAGGGGAGGAGGGCAAGAAGGTCATTTTCAGATGTGGAAAATCTCCTTCCCAGGACAGAGAATTTAAGAAGCAAGAGGGCGTGGCCGTGGCCCAGGGTAATTTCAGGAGGACCAGGCCTTCAGGTTATTCCAAACAGCAAACGGGTCCTTCTCCCTGCAGCAGGGTGGTGCTGGAGAAGTACTCCGCTTTGACATAGAAACAGCACAGGGCTGTGATTCTCAGGGGAATTGGGCTTTCATTTTGACTCAGACACTAATTAGCTGTGTGACCTTGGGCAAGTCACTCTACCTCTCTGGGCCTCCATTTCCTCATTTATAAAATGAGTGGGTTGAGCTAGAGGGAGATGATTACTATGGCCTTTTTAAGCTTTAACACTCCAGGACACTATTCACTCCCTATCACAGCTGTGATGTGACAGCTTTGTGAGGTTTTCCTTCCTCCATTCCGTCCAACATCTCAATAGAGAGGAAAAGCACATGCATTATAATCCAGAACTATTTTGGGAAATGGTGTAAGCAAAGGATCCAACACATTTATCAAGAAAATCTGAATATCAACCATCAAGCCCTAGGCCGAGGGGAGCTGGGAATATTTCAGGGCACATTAACCACTGTTGTGGTAAGTAATTATGCACATTGACTTTGAGTCTGTTTCAATGGCCACATCTCAGAATGTAATTCCTACCCTATTTCCAGGGAGGGAGGGATCCCTGCAAGTGCGAACTAACGCGTCTTCCCAGAATCTGAACTGTGGACTGGTAATAGCTGGCATTTCAAAAATGTAGTCTTTTGTTTCTTGAAAAACTGCTAAAAGCATTCAATTCCCCCATCTCTGATCCTTCTCTGAAAAGGAAAACAATAAATTTGATTTCAATCCATTGTGTTAAATATCAGAATGCACACACAGAGTCTCTGCGATCCAGCAAGTAAAAACCCATCTGTGCCGCCAGCAACTTGAACTGGGCGGAAAGAAGAGCATTAACACTCTCAGGTCACTGGAGAAGTGAGAGCCCAGTGGTCACTTACTCTAAACCCACAGAGTGAATAGAGATCTGAGACATAGGTGTGAGGTTATTTGAAAATAAAAACCAGGAAAATGTATTGGAATAATTTGACAGATTTAAATATGCTTTCTTCTAAAATAATTTATCTCTGCAGAGACACCTGTCATTGAAACTGCTGGCCTGACTGATCTAAATCCCCACCGTTTGCCATTTCCTCAAAACCTATCCATGTCCCAATTAAAATCTCTGCTGGCAAATGCAATGAGAGATGTCAGAGCAATTTTCATGAAAGAGTAAAAGAAGAAAATCACACAGAATTTTTAACAGTGCGCTAGACGGCATGAAGGCAAAGAGTGATACTGGGGAGGGTATGGGAGAGCGGGTACTGGAAGGTTTATTTTTCGTTTCATGAAAACTTGGCCTTATCGGATTGGAGAGTATATCTAAGCAGTCAATCGGTATTATTTGTCTGCAACCTAATCAGGAGAATAGTTAACACTGCAGTTTTTGGCGGTGGAGTTCAGGCACAGGATAGAAGGCCTCGCCACTCAAAGTGTGTGGCCTTGTTCTAGAACATCACCACATCACCTGGGAGCATGTTAGAAGCGTAGACTCTTAGGTCCCTGGATCTCGGACATCTCTCCCTTTTCATCATTCAATCCTTCAGGTACCTGGAGATGGCTCTCATGGCCGCTGTAAGACGGGTCTGTCCTTAAGGCCACCGCCACCAGAGAGACATCCTTGGGCAGGCCAGCTGTGTGGCCTTGGGCTCATTCCTAAACTTTGGTGTGTTAGTTTTCTCATCTCTAGAATAGGAGGAAGAATAGGATCTACCTCAGGTGGAGTTTGTGAAATCCAACAAAACAATCCACACGATGTCCCCAGTTCGGTGCTGAACACGTGGGAAGTGCTCAGTGAATGCCAGCTATTATTATTACTCCCAACTCAAACACTCTTTGTGCAGAGAAAGCGTTAGAGACTAGGTGACGTTTAACTGTCTCTTTAAAAGGATGGACAGAATTCAAATCAGCCACAAGGGGATTCTGGAGGGGAGCGGACCCAAAAGCACCAAGTGTCAGAGTTGGAAATGTGGACACAGGAAACAATAACGGGGCCAGTCTGACTAGAAAGAAGAGTTTGCAGACCAGTGAGAGGAAAAGCTGGGAAAATAGGTAAAGGACAGATGATGTTTCCCAAAAGCGTGACTCTGACCGAGGAGGGAGGGCTGGGAGCTGGGCGGTATGAGAGCAACAGAGGCACGTTTGAAGCTTAGTCTGGAGTCTGAGCAGTGGCCGGAGAGGAAGACACAGGGGTCTGATGTCAGATGCACACACTGTGCACCCTGTATCAGGTGGGACCGTGTGGTGTTGCCGATACGACACTGTTTTTGACCCAGAAGAACAATTTCATTTGGCTCAGTGTAATACAAGCCCCTTCGTTATCTTTATGGGAGAGTGGGGGGAACAAACCCACCCTCTCACCTCTCCACCAGCCGCAGTGGCTCACAGGTTGAGCAAGGCTGTGGAAAAGAGGTTTGGAAACAGTGGCGTGACGTGTGGAGTAGACAAATGGCCTTGTTACTGCGCGGTGCTCCGGGACCCTGGCATCACCTGGTCAGAAGCAGATCTGTCCCATAGATCCACCTTCCAGAAGCATCCACCGTTTGCTGCTGATGTAGGCAGCCCAGAACCTTCTCACCCTCTGCCCAACTCCAAGACTTTCACCTGGGCTTTAAATGTTAGTTTTACATAGAGCATTTGCAAGAATGTGGGTAAAAAACTAAACTCAAAACAAAACCAAACCCCAGACTCCTGACAGCCAAAAAGGACAGTTTAGAAAAAAGGTGAGAGGGAAGCAAATTATTAAAAAGAGAAAAAAAATGCTAACAAGATATTTCAAAATGATGGCAGCTGCATGCACTTACAGTATGTGAGGGCCTCGTTTGAGCCCATTTTGGTAACGACATGAAACTGCTGCTTTCTCTTTCCCAGGCATATGTTTAAAGTACCCTGCAAATGATTTCATGTTGGATCGGGCTTCATTACTCACAGTTCATATTTGGTCTAAATTACAGTAAATGTTATTTCAAGGTTTACAAGTTAATTATTATAGTATAGTATTTACACCATTATATAGTAATTACTGCAGTATCTAATGCCTAAAGGGTTTTCCCCCGTATATGAAGGACGGAGAACATTTTAGAGCGTTTTCAAGCAGAACTGGGCTCACTGGGGTGTGTGTATGGGGGGTGCTGGGGAGATGGCACCCAGACATTGACATGCAAGTGCCCACATTCTTTAGGATGCGGGGTTACAGGGACCACTAGTAGCCAAGCTTGCTTTAGCCCTCCCGGGAAGTGGTGTGCTCTATTAGTAGGGGCTCAGGGGATCGTGCTGACCCCCACAGACATGCAAGATGACACTCTCACCTCCTGCATGGCATAACCATACAGCACAGAGCAAAAGACTTTTTTGACCTCCAGATGAACAGACAAGGGTTGGGTTTGCTCATCTCTGAGAGGCAGCTGCCTGAGAGACCTCATGCAAAATTTGGCTCCTCTTCTTTTGGCTTGGGGTGGGAATTTAAATGATCTCCTTACAAACAGCCTCCCTGCAAATGCCCTACCCTCTTGCCTGCTGCATAAGGGTCAGCTATGAGACACCAGATAGCCCCCAGCTCTGGGCTACATTTACACCTCTTTGCTCCACTCCAGCCCAGATTCTTTGTTCTGGCTGCCAAACCCGAAATGGATTCCATAAGCATCCTGCTTCCCAAATGTTGGTCCAAATGGCAGAGAACCCTAGGGGCCTGACAGGCAGTTGAGCTAAATGACAGGCTTGGGATCAAGCTTCACACTTTTGTCCTCTGACTGCAGCCGAGCCTCTTGGGCTAGTCAGCCAAGGCTTCCTCTTGCAATGTTCCCTCCTCCCCAGAAGCCCGGCCACTATTACTTTGATAAATTCTGAGCAGCCTGAAAAAGAGAATTTGGCAATCACAGAAGCATCATCGTCCTTAGATCTGGCTCCTCTTCAGGAGAGGAAACGGTGCATGGAGTGAGCACCTACTGTGCGTCTAGCCCCGAGGTTGGCAGGGTTCAAAGGAGAAAGCAAGCTTCTGGTGCCCGCTATCTCCTAGTCCAAAAGATTTCGCAGCTCAGTCTCTTCACTTTGGGGTGAGGCAGAGACAAAAGAGGTGAAGGGAGAGAAATCGCTGGGGTATTTTCTCCTGAAGTGCTCTTGACACATTTTCCTTTTGGAAGGTGGGGGCAGGAACTTAGAACTGGAGGATTTAAGTGGAAATGATTTTGGAGCTGGCTCCTGGAGCTCACAGATGGGTTTCCAGTTTTAGGAAGATCCCCGCTGCACTGGAGCACACGGCCTGCCCTCCTTGGACTGGCCTCACATGGGCCCAAGCAATTGTCTAAGAGACAACTGGGACATTGGATGACGACTGGTCCTCAAGCTTGTTCCCTACCCGCCTCCTTAGTCACTGCAGCAGCAGCAGGTTCCTCGCCACGCAGGTGTCCTCTTCCGCTATGTCTCACCCTTTCAGTCTAGAAATCTTTGTGAAATGAAATCTGCCAGGGGATTCCCATTCCTCATGGCATAAACCTGCTTCCTCGAGTGGCCAACAAGGCCTCACGTGGCCTGGGCTTAGCTGCCCTTCCTGCTGCCCCCACCATTTTCTCTCCTGCATTGTTTCAGGTCCAGCCACTCTGGCCTTCCTTCCATCGCTGGGCCTACACCGTGCCCTTTCCCGCCTCTGGCAGTTAACTTGTGCTGTTCTTGCCGCTCTCCCTGTCTTGCTCCTCCCAGACCTCCCTGGGCCGGCTCTCTGACCTGTCTGTCCTTCCGATCCCAGTTCAGGGATCCTCCCTGACAGCTGGACTCAGGCAGTGCCCTGGCCTGCCCCCTCTGGGGACTTCCATAAATCTTCACTCTTAACCCTCCTCATACTCTACCATGTTCAGCTGCCCAATATCTTTCTGCTAGGCTAGACAACAAGCTCTCTGAGGGCAGCCGCCACATTTATCTCATCCCCAGCAACTAATAAAGTGATCGCACATTTATTGAAAGAGAACATTCTTGAATGAATTCCAAGAATCCTATTGGGAAAAGGAGGCGGTTTAGTGTATCAGCTGCATGGAGAAACTCTGGTAGCAATATCGATGAGAGCTAACACGTATTGAGCACTTACTTGCTATGTGCCCAGCGCCGCACACTTTTGTGAGATTCACAACAATGCGATATGAGATTAAATGCTCTTATTGTACCTCTTTAATAGAAGGACAGACTGAGGGGCAGGCAGGTTTGGTAATACATCCAAGGGCACCCAGCTGGTATGGGGTGGAGCAGATCGGGTCCCAGGCAGGTGGATCCAGAGCCCCAGTGCCCAGGCCGACCCTTGCCGAGCCCACTGTGGATGAGGAGAACAGACATCAGGCACACTTCAGTCCTTTCCTCCTTCCACCTCCCTCTTCCACTGTCTCTCTGCAAACAATCCCTTGTTTAATGAACATATATTTAATGTGAGAAGGGAATAAAGTATATCAGCTCCACGATTGCTTCATACACACTCTTTTTCACTACCTGTCACATCTTTACAATGTAGTCAAAGCATTCTCAGCAGCAGAGAATATTTAAAAAAAAAAAAGAAAAGAAAAGAAAAAGAAAGCAAGAAAAGGAGCAAATTTGGGCAGGATGAATGGTTATCAGAGAGGACTCACCATATTGCCCCCACCTCCCCAGTGCTATGAGGGCTGAAGTTGAGCCTGGGACCTCTGTGACGGCATCTCCTCCTTTGCTCCTTGAAAGTGCCTCCCACCCACACCATTCCCTGTTCCTCCCTCTTCCTTCCCAAAAAAACTCACATTCACAGGAGACACACACAGCCGTACACAGTGGCTTGGACCAGAGCACCAGGAGAGGGGCGAGGCTGCTCACAAAACTCACTAGCAATGTATTAGAAAGCAAAATCCCCAGCAGATTTCAAGATCAAACTGCCCGGCCACCAGATTTCAGAGAATGGATGGGGAGTTGAGATAAAAAGAGTAGAGGGGCCATCCCTGGCTCTAGAAGCTTCCATTCCTTCCTTCATTCTGATGTCACCACTTTGGATGTCCCTCAGCACAGGTCTCAGCTAGTGCCTGTCTCTTTCTCCCACTCCTCACTCTGTACGTGTCACCATCCTAGCAAACCCTGGAGGATTTTTGTCCATTAACACTTTATTCTATAAGGTGTCTTCTCTCAAAAATGTTAAACATAAGGCTGGGCGCAGTGGCTCACACCTGTAATCCCAGCACTCTGGGAGGCCAAGGCAGCTGGATCGTTTGAGTTCAGTAGTTCAAGACCAGCCTGAGTAAGAGCAAGACCCCGTCTCTACCAAATATAGAAAGAAATTAATTGGCCAACTAAAATATATAGAAAAAACTAGCCGGGCATGGTGGCACATGCCTGTAGTCCCAGCTACTCGGGAGGCTGAGGCAGAAGGATCTGTGAGCTAGGCTGACGCCATGGCACTCTAGCCCGGGCAACAGAATGAGACTCTGTCTCAAAAAAAAAAAAAATGTTAAACATAAATAAATATTTGTTGTTCTAAAGCACTTCACTGACCATGTGGCAACAAATAATCATTCTACTGTTGGACGTAACTATTTAGATGGGCTTCATGGGGTTAGCCAATACATTGGCTGTCTTAAAACCAAGCACAGTGCACCCCCCTTTCTATGTGCCTGTTGCTAGGCTGAACCGCTTACAGTTCATAATGCCCTCGAGTGGCCCTGACCTTGGAAGACCAAGGGAAGAGATTGCACTTTGGAGTCACAATCCCCCTGGGTGTGGACCTTGGCCCCATCATTCCCAGCTGTGTGACCTTGGGCATGTCCCATGATCTCTCTGGGGTTCAATTCACTGTAATAAGGATTTTTCTGCAACTAGGGATCTAAATCCATAATTTGCAGAGCTGGCATAAGACAGACTATGGAACGTACCTTCCATGATATTTGGTATAAAATAAGTGCACAAGTAGTAGTCACTACTACTATTTATGGTGCCATGAAGCAAGATTATGTAACCGTATGCCATTTTCCCAGGCCTGCTAGTTAGCTAGTCTTAAGGTCCTTTTAGCATATAGAGGGTGAGGTAATGCAGAAATGTATTTCCTCACATCATTGGACTCAAAGACCATCACAGTTGGGCTCTAAGGGTGGTTTGGGGGAAAAAAATCAGAGTATGCATGTCCCCACACCGTAACAACAAAACCCATGAAGTTTCGACTCTTTTCTCCAGGCTTAATTAGGCTACATCAAAGGGATTCTTCCAGCCACTCTGCTGTGGAGATAAATTCCATTAGTGACCTTGCCAAAGCAGATGTTCTTGGGAACACTTCCTCCTGACATGACCCCTTGTCCTATATCCGACGTGTATTCCTGAGAGACACTGTATCCCCCGAAGCCGCAGCCTCTCCCTAGCTGACAGGAGAGATCCGACCTATGGCCACCGGCATGCAGTTGAACTGGGCTTTTATTTTTATAAGCTATTCCACAGTTTATTTAGCCCTACCCAATTTAAATGAAAGAAAACAGACAAATACTACTAATGCCTGTGGTAAATATTTTTATGTTTTAAAACTAAGAATACTCTAGAACACAAGAAAAGGAGGAGGAAATATTGGCATGAGTTGTTCTGATCTTCCAGTTCAACTTCTTTTGTTCAAGTGCAGGGACAGGACATGAAACACTTTTCTGTTTGGTGGGCGGTAGGTTTTTTTTTCCCTCTTTGCCAGTGCCCATATTATCTCCAAGTCCTTAGATTCATTAGCCTAATTAATATTAAGAACATATGCATATGCAAATAAGATCCTCTTTGCCATATATTTCACTTTATAAGACAGGTTGAAGGGTGGTTGGGTGAGTCAATCAAATGTCATAAATTGGCTATGCATAAGACCTCATTAATATTAATTGGGGCGTGGGCATTGTGCAGTAGCCCATACTGACATTAGAGATGGGCCCCTTGCTTTAATTGTTCCAAAGATTTTGAAAACCAAAGCCTCTGACCTGATTTAAATATGTAATCCGCCCCCCTACCCCCACCAGGTAGTCTACTGAGCAGCATCAGAAAGGTATTAAAAAAATACAGAGCAGACCTTTTCTAAGACAGATGGCACACAATGAGGTTAGAAAAAGTATCTTGAGATCCAACCTGCAAGAACAAAAAAAAATTGCTTGCATTGTTGTTTTCATTATCTTGCTTCTGTCATTTCATGAGCTTTGTATCTTGCAAGGAAAGAAAGAAGGGAGAAAAACTGTGAAATTAATCTTTTGTGCATGGCCTGATAAAGAAGAGACATGCTCAGACAAAAGATAGACTGGGAGAAGGTACCGTGATTGATGACTAAAGTAACGGTGTCAGAAGAGTATTATGTAAATTACTGGAGGCACACGCCATTTCAGAGAGAATGAGAGGGAGAGCGGGAAGGGGGAGTGAGGGAGAGCGAGAAGGCGAGAGAGGGAGTGAGGTACTGAGAGTGAAAAAAGGATTGCAGAGTCGATGTCACCAAAGAACTGGTCCCCAAACACCCATTTCTTGCCATCTTTCATCTCCTCCGACAAGCTTACCTCACATTCTCTCTGGGCTGCACGGTGTAACAAAGGGGTGGGGGTGGGGGCAGAGCTGTCAATATTAACATGATTCTAGTCAAGAAAGGTTTAGGGAAAGCAGTGTCTGAAGTGAAATCATCAAGGAGGGAAGTTCGGTTAAAGGGGAAAAGAGCTGGCTGGTGACTGCATGTGTCTCTGTGAGAAGCATGTCACAAGATGTGGGGACAAGTGCCAAGCACCGGGCCACTCTCATTCTTTGTGCTAGAAATGGGCTCCGAAAGGCCCTGCATCCTCCCCCTAGGTCCCTGGGCATATCTGCACCCTTGTGTGGGGTGCACAGTGTGGCTACTAAACAAAGGTGGGTGGAGAATGACTCAGGAGGCCCGAGGCCAGGAGCCTTGCTACAAAAATCTCTGCTCCATTTTTTTTTTCTTTTGGCTACATTTACTCTCTAAGTAATGAAACGAAGGCAAGTGTTGAAAATTGCCTCTATTTTCCTGACCGGAAGAAATGGGAGGTAACAGTAAGATCATATTCAATTATGGATCAGGCTTTGCTGACACGACCTTGCATGCTGGCTGGTCTGCAGCTCCCAGCAGACAGGTACATGGGGTGCACTGACAGTGTTCAAATATCTCCTGCTTACAAGTCCAACACTGGCATCTATACATTTCTAAAAAAATAATAAATAATCTCCTTCCAAATTCTTAGAAACCAAATGTGGAGATAGCAAAGTTGGTATTCAGCATGAACTCAGGGGACAGGCTGTTGACAGCCAGGCCCCTTCTGACTAGAGCAACATCCGTCCCATTTGTCAGGGCCCGTGTGGTCCTGGTACGTACATATTTTAAATATCACCCCTCTGGCAAGTTCAGAGAGATGAAGGCTCATGTCTAGGTAGAGATTTTCTCCACATCTGCCCTCCTTCCTCAGCCGGCTGGGAGGGCAAAAGGAATAAAATGAATCTCCATCCACTGAAAGCTTGGAAGGCCCACAAGCACTATAAAGATTATAATAAAACTCTGACCCACCATGAAATTCAAAATGCAGTTAATTAATTAATTTTTTAATTAATGAAAAAATATAAGCTCAAGTAAATATAGTTAAACACATGCCCTGATTTTTCCCATTTTGATTATTTTGGAAATTTTTGTAGGAGCAAATGATTGGGCGAGTGAAGAAGGCCTAGGCCACAAGGCACTAGTCAGGCACTCTGCTGGGCAATGGGGACACGAAACCAAACAAGACATTCTTTCTCTGGTGGTGTTTGTATTGCTGTCAAGGAGACAGCAAGTGCCTTATGGCCGTGCCTGATAGCTCCCAACATCACCCCAATGTCCAGGGCAGCACATGCTGCTGTGGGATCAGTCCCTGCTGACTGAAATTGAACTAGCCCAAATCGGGCTTCATCGGAGACTCGCCTGAACGTGAAGAGGGGCTAAGCCAGGAAACCTCCCTCGGGAAGGCAAAGGACACAGGGAAAAGATGTCTGTCCGCTTTCAGCACTGCATGATTTAATTTTGTTCTTATTTTAGGAACCCTTCGGCCACATGGAACACATGCTCATTCAAAGAAACTCAAGGGAGAAGTTTTATTATAGAGGGAGCTCAGAGGACCCAAGAGGGAGGAGTATATTTGGGCCCCAAGAGACAATGGAACTGTGGCCTGGAGCGGCATCAAACCCCCAACACTATTCTCTCCGAATTTCTCTCTTACTCAGGTAACATACGTACAAGATGGTGACTGTGCTTCTCACTTTGTGTCCATTTATTTCCTCTCTCTCAGCAAACCCATTTCTTTTGCTGACTTTCCTCAAGGCTCAGGCTGAAGGCACCATAATGACGGTACTACTGACAGCTATAACGAATAATACTACTACTAATAATAACAGCAAGCAGTTGGATAGGTACTAGCACTGTCCTACGTGCTTAATACATACCAAATCATTTAACACAGCGACCTCATTTTTATTTTTTCATTTATTTTATTATTTATTTACATTATTTATTATTATCCCTACTTTACAACTGTGGAAACTGAGGCAGAGTGGTGACATGACCAACGCTTCACTCTTAGGGAAAAGTGGAGCCGGCATGTTGGCCCCTGGCCCATTAGCCCCGGGGGCTGTGCTCTCAGCTGCCAAGTTAGGCCAGAACCCACCAGCTTCCGTGACTTTCCGGATCCAGCTAAGGAGAACCTCTGGGTCCCAATTCCAGAGAGGGAAATGGGCCACGGTGAGATCAGGATGCCACGCAACGCTGCAGGGGATGGCGCTCAGAAGGCAGCACGACCCGGAGGACCCCTAAGAGGTGTTCATCGTTCATGCAAACATTTCGATTAAAAAAAAAAAGCTTCACGCCATGATTCCACGGATACAACGAAAGGGTCTCAGTGCCTCAGTGTGGAGGATTTGGGTAGCCACGGTACTAGAGGCAACCCAAGACTGGCAGCGACTATACTTATGTTTCTTATGGGAAAGTCACATTTCAGCCTCTTGCGCACCAACTCCAAAAGGCCATCTGAAATCTGCACTTCAGGAAAACAAAACCAAGAGTAAAACCTAGCAGTGAGTGAAACGAAAGAGCAAACGAACCAAAAAAGGTCTCTTAGTGAATGGGATTCACTTGCTCCCCCTCCCGCAATGGCCGGCACCAGCAAGCGCATGTGGGGACACCACCGCAGAGTCCCGGCGCAGCCTGTCTTCTGGGCAGTGGTGGGTGGAGCCAGGAGGTCTCGGTTCTCCTCGGGGCCACATGGCTGCTGAGCCGCCAGATCCTGAGCAAGCCCCTACGCATTGCTCCTCAGAGCCCACAGCTGTGAAGCTGGGGTGCCGCACTACTGTGCTCATCTCCCTCTCAGCGCTAGAGATCGGAGAGTCTCTCTAAGACCCCACACCGGGGTCCCACAGCGGCTCCCCGCGGTGCCCAGTGGTTTCCAGCAGACACGCTGACCTTCTGACCCTGTTTTCTGCCCTGACCAGTGGATTCTCTGGAGAAAACAAAGCAAAGAGTATAGACGCAGTGGAAATGGCTTTCTGTGGAAGCTGTAAAAAGTTGGAAGAGACAGATCTATTTCTTCTCACTGAGTGTTTTCAGACACGCTGGCAATGAAGAGCCGTCTCCCCTCGCTTGGAAGCCCTATCGCAATCATTGCCACTTTGTGTCCTAACAGCCCCTGCAGCCTTCGCCCCAAAGTCTTCTGGAGAAAGCTTTTTCCTTTCGTGTGTCTGACCTTATGATTCATCTGGCTCCTGTTTTAAAACCAATTATTACGTATCGTCTTTTGAGTTTCACCCCTGACACCACTTTGCCCTGACTTAATTCTACGACTGGCTTTTAGTCAAAACCTTCATTTTCGAGGAAGGTGTAAGAGCTGCAAATGGCCTTCTTCTAGGAGCCTCGAGTTAAACAGCAACTCTGGTGGTCAAAACTAGAGAACTGGCATTTGATTCATGCTGTTAAACAAAATGGGTACTTGTTTCGTGTGATGTGAACAAAAGGAAAAAACCAAAAACGAGGGCCTAAGCAATGAGAGAAAGACTGCATCATGGCCCTGAGCTCTGCATGAGAATTACGAAGAACCCATCAGACCTCTCTATACTGCTGTCCTGTCTACAGCATTGCCACTGCTTTCAGAACCTGCCCCTCCTGTTACGTTCTCTCTGGGTGTTCTACTACCTGCACCCTGGTCTTCAAGCTTCTGTACAATCGTCCAGCAAATCCATGAAGGCCGTCTTGCATAAACGTCTCCCAAACAACTGTCCCCTCCGTACGCCCATCCAAACTGCTCTACCTCAGATGTGTTCCCTCCGTCACCTAGTCTATTAGAAGCTGTAGCTTCCAAATTGGATCCCTTTCCTCGAGTTTTCCCTGTGCCCAGTTCATTTTCCACAATGCTCCAGTGCTTTCCTAAGACAAAGATCTGATCATGCCACTTGTTAGCTTCCAAACCCCCATGGTTCCTCAGCATGTGTAGAATAAACCCAAACTTGTTGCAGAAGCATGTAAGTTCCTCCATAATCTGACTCCAAACTATTGTTTCAGCCTCTTCTTTTTTTCCACTATACCTTGTCACACAGCAGATGGTAGGGTCTCCCCAGGCTCTGACTCTTCTGGAACATACTATGCCCTTTTCTGCCTCCGCCTTGCTCATATTTCTTCTACCAAGAATGCCATTTTCTCAACCCTCAAACTCCATCAGAACCAATCCTTTGGGCTGAAATCATCCAAGCAGCCTCTGTTTGTCCTCCAAGTGCAGTTCATAGCTGCCTCCTGAGGTCCCCTGGAACAGCACGTCTCAAAGCTGGGGAGCTTTTCAAATTGCTGAATCCTGCTCCAGTTAAATCAGAACACCTGGGAAGGAGGTCCGGGGAGTCAGCATCTCCTAAGAGCTCCCAGGTTAATTTCATATGGCTCAAGTTTGAAAAGCCATACTTAGGTATTTGGTCTATATCCTTTCTACTTTTCACATTTAATTATTATTTATTAAGCAAATACACCATATAAAACAATTATGCTGTATGTGAGGATGCTACAATGAATCGGGCCCAATATGAAAAGTAATGACAATATGGTATATGTACTATATATCTTATCATGTTTTGTAATATATTATAGACATGCATTATAATACAATAGGATGCCTTCTATGTCAGCCATCTGTGCATGTCTTTCTTCTGTGGTTCCTTGAGAATAACCGTTTCTCATTTATCTTTGTATCTTTTAGCACCTAACACAATGACTCATATTCAATAAACAGATGGTGACTTTATTAATTAATATATTTTTTAATTTGTTAACTTTGGGATTAATGCAAAGGAATGACATTTTAACTTGAAACTCGTCTGGCCTGAAAGAAACAGGAAGTTGTCCTTGCATTGCTGACTCTGAAACAGCGTCTCACACCCTCATCTGAGTGACAAGGGGGCCGAGCCCCTGAGCTGTCCTGTGCCCGCTGCCTGGACAGAGGAGAGCCTGCTGACCTCTGACCAGGCCCCCAGCAGGCCCCAGATGAGTTCACTGACTTTTGACAAAGGCAGGATATACACTAACCTCTGGTGACTCTTTAAGGAAGTACAGACGGTTTACCAAGTTCAATGCTTTCCACCTTCCAAACGCTTGCTCAGCCTCCCAGCCCCAATTAACAGAAAGGAAAAGACAAGAGCTTCTTGCTTGTGTGCAGGCTAGGAGAGGGAGGCCCAGAGCTGCCGGCTTCTGTGGAAGGTCAGGTCAGAGTATCCACTGGCCACCTCCTTGGCGTGCGTGCTTGGGAGGGAAAATGACCAACACGTGGAGCCCTCCTGGAAGTTTCACCTCATGCATTTAGGGAGACATTGGATGAATCAAATGCTTCACACATCACAACATGAAGGTTTCAACTTTTAAAGAAAAGCAGCATCCCTCTGAAGAAGTTCAGGTATGTGAATCATTTTTTAATATTAAAGTTTCCTGATTTGAAGCCATACCCCTTTAAGAAATTTGAAGGCCCACAAACATTTTCCAAATGGTAAGTTCACATATGACAACATGATTGTCATATTTCTAATAAGGTAAATATTTGAAAGGGCCTCCCAAGTCTCACTGCGGTGAGAAATTAATACAAATTACAATGGTTAAATGTCCACATTTTACATCATTTCTCTTCCCCTTCACTTCATTGGAAATAAAACTTTGAAAAGGAAACAGGAAACATTATTTTCATTTTGCTAGATTTCTACCTTTCTTTTTCTTTCCCATCATTGAAACTCCCAACCCAAAGATGAAATAAGGAAAATCAACCTTAAAGTTGAACCTATCGATTCTACCTTCCTTTCAATTCTCCCCTTAAAATGCATCAGATGAATAATATTTCACTTCTCAGAAAAGAGAAAATTGATATCCCGGGCAAGCCATAATGCAAATGAACATTAAAAGTCTCAGAGAAGCTACATTTTTTAATGATGGGTTTTAGTGGGGGAGGGGATCCGCACTCAGTAAAACCTTCACACAGGGGAAGTTTTATATCCTTGACCACATCCTGCTAGGATGCCCCCTGGAATATGCTCAGACACAGACTTGGGAACCAGGGAACACCACGCCACCTGCCCAGCCCACAGCCTATCGGCCCCAGGAGACTCGGCTTATGTCAGAGCCCCTTCTCTCCCCTCCTCGCCACCAAAATGTTTGTGTGTCTCCACTTCCCCAAGGCCCTACTCTTCGCTGACACTTTCACCCCATTGATGTAATGGTGATTTAATGTAAGAGATTACCATTTTAACAGGGGCCTTCTAGAAATGCCTGTACCCAAAAAAGAGCTATAATAGTGACAAGATGTCAAGCCATTGAGAAGACTCTGGGGGGGACACACTCTGCTGGTGTCCCCCTGATCACACCAGAAAGCCAGCTGTCTACTTCATATCCCCTCAGTGCTGGCCCTATTTGAAGGATTGAAAGTCTCTTTACACAGACTCTCTCAAAGAAAGTTGTCACTTTAGGCTGAGCAAACCAAAACTCTTCCAAAATCAGGTGCTTGGGGAAAAAAAAAATTGAAGTACTTTTAATAATTTAAATGGCTCTTCTCTGCACATGCCCAGAACCCAAATCCCTTTTCTAACTGAAGTGCTTATATAAAAATTTGACAGCTCTTATAATTTTAAATTGCTCTACACTGAGTATGCCTAGAACCTTGATCACTTCCAAATTCAAGGGCTTATAAAAATTTGAAGCACTCCAATAATTTTAAATTGCAATGCACAGTGTAGAGTGATTTAAAATTATTGGACTGCTTCAATTTTTTTAAAAGGTCTTCAATTTGGAAGTGAGTCAAGCAGCATTCTAATACAGTAGTTTAAAACATAGTATGCTAATCTAAAACTTAACACCTAAAAATAATGAAAATTAAACCACATGAGCTCTTTTTTTTAATAGGGAAGGGGGGGCTCAGAACACACCTGAAAAGTTGGGAAGTGTCTGGGCAAGAGTGGAGAAGCTTAAGCCATAGAGGAGGAAAGGTGAGAGGCAAAATATTAATATTATGTAGAGGGCTTGGCAGAAATGACAGTTACATCTCAGAGACCTTGCCCAGCCCTGGGGGTTCTAGAAGGATTCTAGAAGGGGGACATGAAAAATAATGGAAACTGGGAAGAACCAGAACTGAGCAAAGGAAAACTCAAAAACATGGCTTAAGCATTGAATTCTCTAAACTTTTCAGTATCTAGGGATGCAATTTGGATAACAGCTCTCTCTAAAAATCCAGTCACTTGTTTTGTTGTTAGTTGTTTGGTTTGATGGAGCTTTCAAATAGAATTCATATCTGCAGTGCTTGGGGTTTCCACTCATGATTAGCCAGCCTTGCGGGGCGGGGGTAGGGGGATGGGGGGAGGGTTGGCTAATAATCCTAGCAGCCCAGTCATAGCCACTTACAAGCAAAGAGCACATTTTTATGAGTCTTTCCCATGGAGATCTGTACCTCTTTTTAGCTCCAAATAGCTACCTATTAGGTTTTCTTTGTTTCCAAAACATCAATGTTCGCTTTGCTCATCTTCCTTTCTTCTTGCCTACTTTCTAACTTTCTTTCCCTTTCCTTCCTCTCCATCACTACCTCTTTCTTCAACTACTGAGAACTTCACAGAATTAAAGATCAGAGTAACTTTTACTAAATGGTCCTTTCTATCTAACCCGTTAGGGTGAAGCCCCAGGTCATGGACAACGATCACCACGACAAGGTAAAAGACGCTGAGCAAAGGCCCCTTGATAAACAGCAGCTGCCTGCAAGGCTCCCTCACCATTTTCCACACTGCAAACCTGTGCTTTTAAACAGCATCTAAATGTGCTTTATTCCATTTGCTTGTTGTGAGCTGTTTTGCTCTACTGGCTGGATAATGTGTGCTTTAAAATATTGTGTAAATACATATTAAATGATAGCTTGTAATATTTCCCAGGGACCCATTGCAATCAGGGCTCAAAGTGAGGAGAAGTTTACAGAAGCTGAATTTTGGCACCTTTCTCACCATAAGGGACTAAGCATGTTAGTTATGTTGTCTCCTGAATACAGAGAGACAGAAGGAGGGAGGGAGCAGAGAGAGCGAACGCACAACATAGTTAAGAAAAGGGGGCGGGAGGGAAACACATTAAAACAAAAATGTTACTCAACCAGGGAAGTGAGTTTCCTAGGAAGAGGACAAGAGGGAATGCAGACCTGGGCAAAATTAAATGGTAGGAAAGATTTTAATGAAATAAAATTTGGAAGGAAGTTAGTGCAGGGAGCAGGGGATTTGGAGCATGTTAGGATAGAAACAGCTCTGTATATTTTTCTTCTAAGTTAAGTGATGTTTCCCTGTGTCCTGGTCACGCCTTGTTCATGAGTGACACAGGACCTGAGCCAGTGCCTGGCAGGACAACTTAAAAAACTCCATGCCCATCGGTTCTTCTGACTCCAACACGAGTCTATGCAAGATTTACTGTATATAAACCTGGACTCCCAAGGTCAAACCATGATATCTTATAATTTCCAATTATATCCCAATTTGGATGATAACTTTTATTGTTATTCCTTTCAATAATGAATGAATAAATTAATAAAAACCTATTGGCAGCAAGGAATATTAAGCAATAAAATTTCAAAAGAGTCCAGATTAAAACTAACTGCTGGAGCCGAGGGTAATCAGGAGCCTTTAAAATAGGCCGGAGGGTTGGACTGGGCAAGAAGAAGGAAATAAATATGTAGGGGAAAAGATGCTTCAAATCACAGTTTTCTTAATGGACATGTGAATATAATAAACAGTTGGTCCAGAATCTAGGCCTTGACTAGTACTCTACCTAGATTATTTGGGGGATGGCAGGTTTGGGGTGAGCTGTCAAAGGCAGGGTAGCTCAAACCAACAGAAGTGTCAAGTTCCTACAGACTAGGAGCTCACCAATGGGATGCAGGAATAAATCTCGCCCCTCAGGTTGTGAAACATAGCAGGAAATGATTAAGAATACTTTGCTAAGGAGCAAACAGATTTTTAGGTCACGTGTCTGTAGAGATGTCACCATTTAATAAAATGACAAAATCTATCTATCACATAGGCATGAACACAGAACAATATAAAGAGGTTAACAGAAATTGATGGCATCCAAGGTTTAATTTTACACTGAATCGGAGTCTTTGGTGATTGAAATAGACAAAGATGTATAGGGTTATCTTGCTGAAGAGGCTGCGCTAATTACTGGCACTTGTCATTTCTCCATAGCTTTATCTAAGTCAAGAAGGCTAACTAGCTCCTTTTTCCCCAGTGTGCATTGTTTGTTCAGGAGCTTTTGCTGAGGAAGCCTTTTTTTCATAACTGCACCTCATTATTAACAGGTTCATAAATAAATGAGTCCTAATATTTTTCTCCATTAGCATTTATGATAGGGACATTTGGTCTACAAAAGATTACACTTGTCTTTAATAAAAATAGGCACTTATACATGAAGCCTATTAGGCCCTTGTTACTCTGGAGGAGGAGGAAAGGGGAGGAACTGGAGTTTAAATATAAAACAACAATAATAGCCTGGTGTGCTGGCAGCATTGTAAATAGAGAATATTTAATGGGGCTTCGTGTCTTTCCCCAGCCACTAACTCTTCAGTTTTCTCTTCTAACCTCCAGCCCTCCAAGATGCAAAGACAAACAAAGTCAACAAGTATTAAGGGAGCATTTTCTACATGACTAGCCCTGCGCTAAGTACTGCAAAGGATACAAACGTATAAAACATCGTGATACCCATAAGGAAGTTCCAGTCTAGTGTGAGATCCGAAAAAACGATTCAAGAAGCTGCTTGATCCATGTGGAGCCACGGGTGTAAGGATTCCTCAACACCGTAGGATTGAGAATCAGTGAAACTTGTGTCAGGCTGGGATAACTTAAAGTAATTTCTTTAAAGAGTGAGGGTTTGTGGGAACCTTGAGAGTTGTTTGGGGATGTAGATAATTATGAGGAGGGAGAAAACATTCCACAGGGAAATTCACAAGGAAACAGATGCAGAGGCAGGTAGAAGAGAGGCATATAGGGGTAAATGAAAAGTCTGTCTACAGTGAAAAATGTGTCTAAAGAAGTTCCCATTATTACTGTGGGAAATAATGTTGAATATGTGCCTTGGAGACCATGATGCAGAGTTGGAAGTTGATCTGATAATATGGAATCTCCCTAGCTCATAATCAGATGATGCCATGGTAAGCAGGGCATGTAATGAAACAATAGTCAAGCAAGGAGACATCTCAGACAGCAAATGCCACCATCCAGGAATAAGATGACCAGCCAGCAGTGGGTATAGTAAAGAGAAAGGCTTAGAACCTGACAGACATTACAGAAGAAGTCTCAACAAGACTTGATGGCCCTTGGGATGAGAGTGGAAGAGACAGGAGAGGCAGCAATGAGGATGAGAAGGCTGGAGAGGACAGAAGACTGGGATGGCAAGTCAAATTCTAGGAGGAGGAAGCTAAGAAAAGCAGATCTGGTTGTAGGCATGTTAGAGATCATGACAGCACACTGAAACTCTGCAAACATAGGTTGGTGATGTAGGTCAGACTATAGGTAATATTGGAAGTCACAAGTGTGGCTGAGCTCTGAAAAACTAAGAATATTCAGCAGAAGGAGTGGAGAGCCAGGGACAAAACTTTGGTTGATACCCATCATCACTGGGGAGAAGTTCATGTCTGCCCCATCTCTTGTCCGTATGTCAGGACCTCCTAGAGGCAGGTTCCAAGGAGCATCACAGGCACTGCCAGAACAAAGGAAGGAAGCAAAGCTGCAACTGGACAGGAAAGCCAGCACCCAAAAGAACCAAAAGGAGTTCCTGCGAGTTGCCAGCAGCAGAAAGGATCAGAGGATGACATGGACTCTAATATGTGAACCAGGGGCCAGAGCCAAGAACAATAGGCAGACCCAGGCGAGTGGCAGGCAAAGGAGGGCAAAGTTCTGGACCAGAGCCTAGGATCCTAAGTGCTACTGCTCCCTTTCCCAAGCCTACTGGACACGAAATTTGAGTGAGCAGCACCAAGTTTTCAAGGGCCAAGGGCAGCTAGAAGGGACAAAGAAACCAGAGAATGAGCTGGACAGGTGGAGCACTCAAAGCTCCACATCCATTCCCTGTTACAAATGGCATCATTATTTTTTTCTGCATTATTCCAATTAGTTACAAAATCTATGGGTCCAAAGGTTTCTGCATGTCTGTGTGTGTAAGTTGAACACTAAACAGAACAATGCACCTCAAAACCGGTGTATGGCACTCTTTATATGACACTAAACATGCTAAAAATGTAAAAACTTGTTACCTTCTATTAGAGCTAAAGTATCAATATATATTATTAATAGCTGACTTTGTGATACTTTACATAAGTCCTTGGATGTCCCTCTGCCTATTGGGAAAAAAAATAGTCCTTCTTCTAAAAGTAACAAATGAACTGTGTTCTATCAGAACTTTGCCTGAATGGGGGAGTGAGGAGGGGCAGAGAATGAAATATATCCAGGTACCTACCTATTTTCCTGGCAATCCTCAAATTTCTAGCAGGTTTTTTAAAAGATATATGTTTTTTAAAGGAACCCTTCCTACTTGAGGACATCTATTTTGCACTTGCATTCCCCCACATTTGCACATGAAAAAAAATCCATCACTGTGTATACAAATGCCAAATTGCAATGCAAATAGGCATTTGTGTGCCCAATTACCCATTTTGTGTGTTTGCAAAACGGATGTGCCGGCAAATTCTGCAGGTGTGAGTTGGTAGCCTGCTGGAAATTTGGCTCCCAGAGTCAATACCAAATAAGGTGATGTCTCCTGACAATGCAGCTAAAGGGAGAAAGTCCATCTCAGGGACAGCCCTTCAGCGTGCTAACAGGTGTAGGCAGCAAACAGACAATCCTTGCAGAGAGGAAGGTAAAAACAAATCAATCTAAAAAGGAAAAGAACTTTGGATCTTCAGTTGATGACTGGTGTGTCCTAGAAACACTAAGGGGTTTCCCACGTGTGACCCTAAATCCTTCAGTGCACGGCTTTTAACTGAGAAATCCTATTTTTTAACTTAATTTTATTGTGGTAAGAACACTTAACATGAGATCTACCCTGTTAACAAATTTTCAAGTGTTCACTATTGTATTATTAACTATAGGTAGAATGTTACACAGTAGATCTCTAGAGCTTAGTTATTTTGCTTTACTGAAACTTACACTGTGAATTGTGACTCCCTGTTTTCCCCTCCCCTTAGCCCCTTGGCAACCACCATTCCACTCTTTGACACTATGAATTCCACTATGTAAGAGTCCACATATAATCATGCAGTATTTGTTCTCTCACTGGCTTATTTCACTTAGCATAACATCCTCAAGGTTCATCTATGTTGTCACATACCGCACAATGTCTGTTTTGTAAGACTGAATAATATTCCACTGTGTGTGTGTATATATATGTGTGTATATATATATACCACATTTTCTTTATCTATTCATCTGTCCGTGGACATTTAGGTTGTTCTGCCTTTCGACTCCTGTGAATAGTGCTGCAATGAACATGAGAGTGCTAATATCCCTTTGAGATCCTGATTGCAGCTCTTTTGCAGAAGCAGAATTGCTAGATCATATGGTAGTTCTATTTTTAATTTTTTGAGGAACCACCATACTGTTTTCCGTAGCGGCTGCACCATTTTGCATTCCCACCAGCAGTGTATGGGAAACCCTATTTTCAAAGCATTTTTTGTATCTTTTTAAAGTGTGACTCTAAGTATAAGACAGACATCCTAAGAAGCACTCAGAATATCCCAGTAAATCCCAAAGCTTTACCTAGTTGATCTGCAAGCCTGTCACTACCTTTGTACCCCTCCCCAGACCTCTCTCTGTGAGAAGTCTCAGGCGGTTGAGTCTCAGGCAGTGGAGAAGAACCAACAACACTCTCTCAGCCTACTCATGAATTCCCCTGCAGCCAGATGCTACCCAGGTGAGCCACCACCATTCCCTCTCCACATCCATGATGATTACAACAAAAATTCTGCCTAAAATAATAATGAGAAAGTTACAAGGAAAGTATAAATATTGATAGCAAAGCTGGATGGTCAGTCATTTGCTTTTGTGTTTGTTTGTTGCTTCTGAGGTAAGTCAAGCTCAAAAATGGTACATCCAGGAATTCAGTTTTTTGGCAAATTCATAGTTTGATCCACAAATTCTTCACTTAATTTTTTTAACAAGGTGATTTGTCAAAAATAAAATTAGATGAGGTTCTACTTTCATTGGGTACCTGACTACACAAAAGTCACTGAAATACCATTGTTGTTACCATATAAATTCCACTATTAAACCTCTTTTTTGTATCTAACAGAGCTTTAGTTAAAAAAAAAAAAAAAAAACAGAGCAAAATATAGGCAACCTGCTTAATCATAAAAGTACCACTTCCTTTAGGATGTCAGTAATTCTCAAAATTGCCTTAGATATTTGCCAGATATCAGAAATGGGTAAAGTAGTATTTTAAGTGGCAGAAATGCATTAGTACTATGTAAGTACATGATCCTTAATGTACTAATCTCGGCAATATGTGTAATGAGGACTTTCAGTAACACTTATTTTAAGTGTCCTCTGAGAAATGCTAATTTACAATGAAACACCTATGGAAGTACATGTGACATCTACATGAATACCAAATGAATTCATTTTGATCAATGCTATTACAATGAATATAAAATGAATTCACAATGATAGGACATTTAAAGTATTACCAAATTTTCTTTTAATATTACATGTGCTATGGAGATTAGCATATGTTAAGAATCAGATTGAATGTATATATATGCACACACAGTCATATACATATTTACACACAGACATATACCAAAAATACATGTCCATAGTAATTACTTCATCAGGAAGTATCCTTTTAAAAAATATCACTCTATTCATACACACACAAAGAAAAACCTTACATGTGCAAAATGCTTGGGATATGTTTACAAAATTACATACTGGATATTAACAAACACAAATTTACATTATGAGAGCAAGTAAACAAACAGATTTTTGTGGATTTTAGATTTGACAAAAGATGTTTCCAAATCTACATCTGAATTTTTCTGCATCTTTTATGGTGGCAATGGTTGGTAACTTGATTCATATAACCTGTTAAAACTCACTGGTGGTTTTTGCGGCTAGCCAAAGATAATCAATGATGGACGGACAGATGAATGATCGGATAATTGTGAATAATATGTATTTAAATATGATCTCTGAGAGACTGGAGTTTTTACTTAGAATTTCCAAGAAGTAAAATTTGTAGGGAATGTGTGAATTGTCCATTTTTGTAGATCAGGCAGTTTCTTTTTGATGACAAGCTACAGTCCAGACTGTGGGTACTCCTTCACCTTGGCTAAGGTTGACCCACTGTTAAGTGATGCAACCACATATCAATCAATACGCATTGACCTTGGAGGACTGAATTGCTGGTCCATTTAGAGTCTTAAGGAGCTAATATGAGCAGGACAACTTAGGTCTCTCAGATGAAATCAGTGAGAGTCCATGCTACGGTCCACATCTCACCTCAGATCACAGCAGTTCTCAGATGCATATATCTAATTTCTGCCAATATTGTGAGTGATCTGTACACCTAAACCAGACTGCACTAAAATAATAATAAACTATCAATTTGTATCAATGCCTACCTGTTCAGCATCAACGTGCCTTTCTTTTTCTTCCTCTTCACTACCACAATCTGGGGTCAGAACCTCAGCATCTCTTGCCTGGGTACTTGCAATGGCCTCATAACTGATCTATCTCCCAACCTCCAATTAGTCCTGCACACTGCCAACCAGATGATCTTTTGAACAAACATACTGGGTTAGGTGACTCACCTGCCCAAAATTTCTCAATGGTTCCCTCCTGCCTACAGGATTCAAACCGAATGCCTTGTGGGATATATAGGGCTCAGCCAACCTGCCCAGCTGCATCTCCCTCCAGTAGCTCTTGCACACCCTCTATGCTCCACCAGTGTCAAATTACTATGGTCTTTCATGCCTCGGTGTCTTTCTGCATGGTTCCTTCTGCCTGGCACATTCTCCCCTCACCTGTCTGCCTGAAAAACACCTGCTCATTCTTTGAATTTCAGCTCAGAAGTTTCTTCTTCCATGAGGCCCCTCCTGTCCCCTTCCTGCCATCTGAATCCCATAGACCCCACTATGGCACTTTTCGCACAGAATTACAGTCTTCTGTTAACATGCCTATCGAGTAACTGGACTATAAAATCTTGAGCCAAAACAACATTTTATTTATCTTTGTCTCCTGAGCCATTGCCCAGTGTCTAACACATTGATGCTTATTCAATGATGTTGAATAAATAGACTTGTCTCCTAAAGATTCTCTTGTTCTTTCTGTTGTCCATTCTTCAAGTGGACATTCAGAAATTTGCGCTCACAAATTGCTCAGTAAGTGCCATTCTGATTTTAATTGGCTCGATGAGCACGTTCTATGTAGGGAAAAGTATGAGCTTTAAAGTCCAAGTCATTCTCTACCATGCCCAACATCTTCTAGGACATGAAATTATGGTAATATTAATCTAAAAATAAAAATAGCTAATTTATTAACTACCTGCTATATGTTGGGCATGGTACCAATTGCTTTATATCACTTCATGAAAATCTAACAATTGCCACATAATGTCACTATTATGATCAGCATTTTACAGATGAATAGAACAGGGTTGAAAGAAATTAGATTACTTGATCAAGGCCACAGAAACAGAAACTGGGGAATTCAAACACAAGCTTGGTTGGCTCAAGTCCTGGGCTTCTTACCTGACACCATCATCCTTCCTAGGTGTTCCACAAGCTTCTATAGTTTCTGGATTAGAGAACCCAACAACTCCAGGGAGGAGGTTCCAGAGTTTATGTAAAGGTCTAAAAGTCAAAATGAGCCTCTCATTCAACCATGATTCACTTCACATTCAAAAAAGAGAGCTTTTGTTTTGCCTTAGAATTTTGGATTAAAATCTTCTCATATAGGAATGGACATCTTGATAACTGGGAGATAAAGTCTGATGATTTGACTTATTCTGGTGGATTCTATTCTTTTTTTGGCAAAGACTTACTGCCTAAATTTTTAAAAACTTATTTTCAAATGATTTACAGCATTCTTCTACTATTTTCTTTTTTGTAGAGAGCAAACACTACCAGTTTCACTTTCTGCTCTGAGGGAAAGAGTTCGTAAATCCAAAGCTTCTGGTCTTTACTTGATTTTTATAATCGGGTTTTGTCTTCACTTGGTCTGATAAGCATCCTAGGTGGACTGAAACTAGGTTCTTAAAATGAACTGCCCACTTTGAGCTTGAACACGTTTTCAGAAGAGAGACGAAGAAACCGTGATGTTTGCTGGTTTCTGCAATAAACTTAGCTTCCAGATGTGTTCAGATGGGGCAGCGGGACAGGCTCACCACCAGAACTGCCGGGACACCTCTCTCGTGAAGCAAATACTCCTTGAAACCCAAAGGCCGCTGTAGTCCATGGCCATGTGGGAGTGTCCTCCTCATCTGGTGCCGACTGACTCCCACTTGTAATTATCAGAGCAATGGATACATGCTGTTTTACTTTTAAGACAAAAGAAGTAGCTTCTGTAAGCATGCCTGGGGGTCTAGAGAGTTTACACAATCAAGATCCCCTGCCTCTCCGCACCACCAGAGCTCCATCCTTTACCAACTCCCAAGAGAAAAATGAGATTCCACAAAGCTGCCCATGTCTGGAGAGGTTTCTAAGTAAAAGACTCAGTAATAACTTTGGTATTGGCCAGAAAAAAATGTATACCTTCCAAAAAAGGAATTATAACTTTTGATTGGGTATTTTGAGGGGCCTGAAATAAGATATTTGAGTTACAGGATTAAAGTTTTGGTTCTTTTCCTCCACTTCCAAACTACCAGGAAACTCTCAACTCAAATATATTATCTTCACTGAGATTGTCCTCTGAATCCCACTTCCTAAATACATTATGTTTGCCACCTAGTTTCCACAGTACTGTATTCAGATGCCCACCAGCCTACCCTCCATGGCACAGTATAATTTGGTATTCATATAACTCTGAAGCCACCGAGGACAGGGACTGTATCTTACTTACCGTGTACCTAGTACCTGGCACAAAGAATAGGGGTCAGTAAACTTTCTCCTGTGAAGGACCAGATAGTAAACATTTTAGGCTTTTTGGATAATATGGTCTCTGTCATAACTGCTCAGCTTCCCTTGTCGTACAAAAGCACCTATAGACAATACGAAAATGAATGACTCTGGTTGTGTTCCAATGCTTTATTTACAAAAACAAGAGGTGGGCCAGATTTGACCCTTGGGCTATAGTTTGCCAACTCCTGATACAGACCCTCCAATTAAAAAAATATCTGAAGAAATGAAGGAAGGAAAGAGAGAGGAAAAGAGGGAGGGAATAAGAAAAGGGGGAGGGAGAGAGGAAGAGATTGAGGAAAAGGCTGAGAGACAGAATAAACCCAGAAATAAAGTAAGAATGAGACAAAATCTGATATGCTTCCCAGATGGTAAAGAGCTATTCCTAGTGAGTTTCTCTTCAGCAAAGCATTTAGTCCATGAGAAACAATTCTAATTAGAATCCTCCTATTATACTTCACGTCGTATTCTCTACATGTAAATCTTCCAAACACTTTCTCTCTTTTGGCAAATCATTATTTCACGTTTATTAAGACAAAGTACGATGGAAGGGCTCTGTGGCTGGCTCATAACTGCAGCCTGTCTACAGGTGTCATATTTTATGCACTGAAAAGAGACAGTATTGTTCTGCCACTCTCTACGCAGGAACTACCAATGCTTGGAAACAAATGACTTTTGACTGCTGATCAGAACCACACTTTAATCAGTTACCGGTCTATGATCAATAATTAATCATGCTATTCTGTCTAGGTAATAAATAATGGGGAAAATAGCAATGAATATATAGTTGGCCAGATTCTCCCTGGGGCGAAACAGAAAAGGGCCTGCATGGAAGTCTGTCTGGATAACCCTGTAGATTCTCAATGTGCAGCTTTAGCTGAAATCCCAGGAGGGCTAACGCTGTTAGTAGGGAAAGGAGAATTGTCACCATTGACACATCCTCACAGGCCCCTCAGGACTAACAATCCCTACTACTCGGATCAAATGTGGCCATACTAAGACAACTGAAATAGAGTCCTACAACAGCAGGGGTTCCAGGGGACAGGCCAGATGTTTCACAGGCACAGTACAGTTCCACCATGGAAGGTCCTTCGTTGGAGGTGGAGGCAATCGCATGGCAACAGGAATGGAGATGCACCTTGCTGTATGTTGCAATGCTTATAGGCCAGAAATTGTGTGTGAGCTGCCACTTTATACAGGTATGTTGGATCCTATAAGAGTACCCAGTGACTTTGCTATTTAAAAGTTTTATGATGGAATATTTTATAAAGAGAATAATTGCATTAGTCTTCTATTGCTAGATAACATATTAGCACAAATTTAGCATCTTACAACAGCATACATTAATTAGCTCACAATTTTTGCAAGTCAGGGGTCTGAGCACACTAGGGTCTCAGGGGGCTGTAGTCACAGTGTCACTTGGGGCTGTGTTTCTCGAGCTTAGGGTCTTCTTCTAAAATTCACCTTGTTGCTGGCAGAATTCAGTTCCTTGTGGTTGTATGACTGCGAATCCTGGCTTCTTACTGGCCATCACCACGTGTCCTTATCTTTTTTAGCCAACTTTCAAGTAGAAGTGGAGAAAATGAAAAAATACACATGGGAGGAAATTGCTACTACTATTCATATACAGTAGTATTCTTCAGTGCTATTAGAAGTTATGAAGAATTTTTTAAAAAGCTTGGGAGTTCTCCCCCAGTGAAAAATCCAGGCAATAGCTTCCATTGTGGGGTGCCATCCTGCCATCATGCTAGATTTATAGGTCCAGAGTCTTTCTCATGCTTTTACAAAAGTATGCTAATATACATGGGACCATCCTGCATTTAGATTACAGCAATATTTTTGATACAAAAGTTATGATATTTTTTATGAGACACTCTCAGTTGCCTTTTATTCTATCTGGGTTAGCATAAGAAAAGCATCATTTGTATTGTGATATTAGCAAATTGTGTAATTAATTTAAGTAACCTGCTTTAAGTCAGATGTTTTCTTTTTATTAACTTATTTCCCCCTAAGACTTCAGCCTTCCTACATTCTGAGAACATGCAGCCAAACTAATAAGCAGCCTTCCTAATAAAGTGACACCTGCCCATGCCTGGGTCTGATTTCTTGGCCTAACAGGAGCCTTGCCAGAATGGCCTATATTGGACCCATAGGTGCAGCCAGGCCTGAAAGCCACCAGTGACACTGCCACTCTTCGCAGCTCTGCAGGACTGAAAGGGGCCCCGGATTCATTGAGCAAAGTTGGTGAAGAAAACCCTTCAAGACTATCCAACTCCCTAGGCAATTCCATAAAGGAAAACCAATTCTATGTATCTAATAATCATCTACCTACCTGCCTATTCACCCATCCGTCAATATGTTTCCTATCTTCTTCACTGTCAGTCAATTACTGAAGGACTCATTCCCAGGTTTTGTGAATAGACATCTTAGCCCTTTTTAAAACTGTAGCATTGGGCCCCATTTACTTTAGTGCTGCACCTGTCACAAGCATGTCTTTCATCAGCTGTTCCCTTTCAATGTGATCATTGAATTAAAGCAAGTTGGTCCACAGGTAGGTTCTCCCAACCTTGAGATAAGCGTCTCATGATAGGACTATCCTATCCTGCCATATTAGACATATGAACTTTCCAAGGCAGGGAAGCAGGAAGAAATCTCAGAGCAATGTGAACTATGTTGAAGTAACTAGGTGAACTCAACTGCTAAAATGCACAGCAACCAACCTCTCCTGTGGGAAAAGGGCTCCTGAATGGTTGGGATGATTCTACAAAACCCCATGGAAACCAGAGGCAGCACGCACCCCTTGTGCAAGGAAGATAACTCTGGATAGTATCAGGCCGTATTGGGTCACTTTTATCTCTAAGAAATGTGAAAAGTTAACAGGAAACCATATGTCATCCGCAACGTCAGATGACTATGTACCAGGCACCACGTTCGGCCAATGGGGAACTTCACGGAGGAAGGCAGCCACGCATGTGTGCGCCCGTGCTCCACAGCGCACCGAAGCACCAACACAGGAGAGACCGACTTGGCTTATTGGCCACTCAGACTGGCTGCCTTCGCGGAATTGGAGAGGACTTGCAGCCACTTCAGAGGAGGGTACACAGCCAGTGCAAACCAAACACAATCTGCTTCTTTGTGAATTGCAACTAATTCCCAACTGCCTGAGCTAATGGTACAGAGCAGTAGAGCAGATAACCCAATACGGTGGATAATCTCAAAATCATTTTCCATTTGGCTTGTGGAATGAATTAAATGATTTGTTTCAGCTTCAGCAGATTTACCTTCCTAATTATGTTTTTTGTTAGCCTAGAAATATTCAACATTGTAGGAGGTTGCCAGGGATTTAAAAAGTGCAGCAGATAATAGCCGTGTGAGAGAGGAGCACAGAGGTCACCGGGGATGATAGACATCTATTGAGTGCCAACTATGTGCAAATCACTGAAGGGGACAGCAATGATGAAAGACATGTCTCCTTGTAATGTAGCAAACAAGACCTGACCTAGAGTTATAACAATATACCTTAGAGATATTTAGCTATATCAATGACATGTACAACGTAGAAGTTTCCTTTACTTGGGATCTAGATGTTCTACAAATATTTGTTGAATAAATGAATGAATGAATGAATGAACAAGGCACATTTGGAAATAAGTCAGATAAATAGTTCTGACAATAAGCATTCCTGGGCAGCCAAGAAGAGGACATTCATGTCTTACTAGGGTGGTCAGGAAAAGTGTTCCCCTAAATCAGAAGTGCCTAGAAAGCAGGTCGCATGTTCAAGGTTTTGCATAGATGGAGAAACTGGCAGAAGAACATGGTAGATTCCCTCCCTACCCTGCCTAACCCACTTCCCTTGGATTAATCCCGATTATCCTTTAGGCCTCAACTCAACACTGCCTCCTCCAGGAGATCTTTCCAACCCCAGTCTATGTCAGTCCTCAGGAATATGCTTTCTTAATGCCTTTTACTTCACCTTCTAAGTACTTCACCCAACCGGTAGTAAATATTTATCTTTGCAATATTCGTAGAAAGTGTGCTTTCTCTGACAGAATGTAAGCTGCACGGTGGCAGGGACTATTGCTTCTCCTTCTTATATCACTGTATTTGCAGCACTTAACACAGTGGCTTGCATATAGTGAGGCTAAATAAATATTTGTGGTGGAACAATGCATCGAACCGAAGTGCTGAAGTCAGGAAAGAGACCTTTAACTGAGCTCTAGGGAATGGGTAGAAAATACTTAAGTGAAGAAAAGAGAAGTAGGAATTCCAAAACAGAGAATCTGCCCCTACAGCCACATAGAGAGAAAAATAAACAGGAGGATTTAATGGGATCATTAGTAGCCTGCTTCATAACATTCTAATAAGGATTAGAAATGTTTTTAAAAACAACAAAAAAAAAATAGCTACCATTTATTGAGTTAGAAGCTATTTTAATGAATTATCTCATCTCTCATTGCAAACCTGTAAAATGGCTATTATCCTTATTTTACAAGAAGGGCACAAAGGCTTACGGAATTTAAGGTCACTTAGTAAATATATCTTAGAGCCACTATTTGAACCCAGGCCTATTCATCTATATAACTTCAAAGCCCACGATTTTAATCACTAAGCAAGCAAGTACTGTATTCAAAACCTTTCTGTACATTATAAAGCACTTGGTAGTTGTAATGTGTGTGGATACGAGCAATAATAGTTAAACACCCAAAATGACAGACTGACTAACTGGCTAGCTAAGTAACTAGCAAATTAAGAAATCCAATTTTCTCAATAACGAAATACATCTCCATTTTATTTGGTTATGTAAACCTTGCACTGCATGAGTGGAGAAATCCCAAAGTATTCCATTATCTAAAAGACAGAAAATCTGGGTAGCTTTGATGCCCAGATAAATAGATGACAGTGGAAACATTCATTCATTTTGTCTCCAACTAGCTGTTTTAACTTTTTTTCCTTTTCTTTTATGCTAAAGCTTAAAGGTACAGAATAAATATTAAGACCAACGTGGCCTTTCTCAATAAGTTCAAAGCTGATTGGTCCAACAAAAAGCGACTATTAGAATGGATTTGATCCAGTGTAAAGACCCTGGTATGGCCAGAACTGTCAAGTTGTGTTGGTGTAATGAAGTCTACACCTGTAGATTGCAAGCTTTGAGGAGGGGAGAGGTCCAAGTATGTTTTGTTCACCTTTATATCCCTGGAGCCAACACAATACAGAGCATACAATCAGCTCACAATTATGGAATCAAAGAGTAATGTTTAAAATTTAATTTTTTTACAACTGTTAACAATTCTGAGAAGGATTCAGGTAATTTTAATTATAAAATGTTAAAGGGACATTGAAAGCCCTGGATCACATATTGATAGTCACTATCATTGTTTGTTGTAGATCTAAGCTATATGGGACATTTTGGGAGGCAGTGTCAAATGGGTTTGGCTAAATTTGAATTCCTAAAAAAAAATGTATAACTGAAAAATCATTTATGTCACAGCACAATGACAAACAAATATAATTAAAAAAATGAACTAAAGAAAATTTTCTTTTCCTTTGTAACTGGCTATCTTAGCACCCCATTGACACATCCTAAATGGCAGCTCTTAGGCCATTGTTGACTCTCAACTAACATTTCCTGGTATTATTATCAATAATGTATGTTTAAATTTTCTTTTAGGAGACCTCAATGGACTTCTGTTTTACAATAATAAGGATTTGAAAAATGATTTATTTTAATGCATCTGAAAAATAAGCCAATGAAAATAATAAAACTTCTATTTGTCCCAATAACAGCCATTACCTCTCAAAAACAGGTATGACAGAGCAGAACACACGGCTTTTTTTTGTTTAGCAGATCTTGGAGGTTTTCTGGGAGCTGAGTGAAAACCACAGAAAAACAAATAAGTCACCATCTCAGGAAGCATTCCTCAGATATTCTTGTTTTTGAGACAAGTGGAATTATTCCCCACTAATTTATACACCAATGAAACTGGCCGGTTGGCAAGTCCACAATTAATGTGAATGCCAAGTGGGAAGGCAGCTTTGTTTCATCTCAGAGAACACTTCGCTGAACAGCAGCCTCCCAGCTGAAAATGCATGCAATGTCTCTCTCTTTAAACTTGCAGCAGACGCTGGCATTTCTTCATCTCTATTCACTCTATCATTATGATGCATTATACAATGTAATGATGTAATACACCGGAAAGCCGAAATGTGCGCGCCTTGCCAAAAATAATAATAAGAAAAGTATACAATTATTTTCTGCTATGAAAGCCACTATCACTATCATTTCATCCTTCCCCAGCCAAAATGAAAGCTTCCCTAATGGCTCAGAGTCTCTTTATGTTTGTGAATTGAACATGAATGAGAAAAGGAGGACGTCACCTCGTCTGTACCGAGTCAGAACTTTTAAAGGATGTAAACAAATTTGTCACTTGAGCATGGTGGGCTGGCTCTAGAATCTGCTCCAGCCGTACTTCCAATGGTGCAATTCCTGGTGTGATTCTAAATGTTACCAAGCCTTTATTTGTTAATAAAAAATTTTCCTAAAAAGGGTCTGCCTTTTCATGTTTCATTAACATTAACCTACAATCACAAGCCACTGTTCTGGGCAGGAAGCACATTTCAGGGAAAAGTCACCGTCTGCTGGTAGTTGTGTTCGTGGCTGATTAAATTAAAAAAAAAATCAAAGTAATAAAACCTCAGAAATAAAGCCAACTAATTGTTACATTTTCCCTCCCCTTTACTGAACGCTATTTTGAGTTACAGGGGCAGAAAATTGTTTTTTAAGAATCAGATATTTTTAATATATCATAAGAAAATATTCCCGAAGGATTGCAATATTGAGCAGACTTCTTTTCATCCAGTTCCTCCTGGTTCTGCCCCTCCTTCTCTCTATCCCTGTTAGATCCCTCTCTGCTCCCGTGGATTTTGCAGGTAGATTTCTACAGCATATCTAATGTTTTCCTTCATTATTACCAGGGATCAACCTCTTACAAATAGGACCCAAACCCAAAGGAGGAAGCTACATCCTTGACCGTCCAGCTTGCCGGCAGGAGCTCTGTCAATTTGGATTGTAGCGACATTTCAACATGATATTTTCAGCACTGTTATTCTAATCGTAATTGGGAAGTGCTTGATTAGATGGAGGCCAGAGACAAATTTTAAGGGGACCCGAGCAAGGGCAGACTGCCGTCCACGGCATTCCCATCCCCTCACTAGCTCCGAGAAAACTGCCTTGACAGAGCTCAGTCACAAAGCCCAGCCACAGACCATAAAGCTCCTAAGTAGGCTGGCCACCCGCTTTATGCTGAAAATTTGTGGGATGCCATTTTTTGCCTGGCAAAATTAGTAGGAATGCTTAACGTAATTAATTTTTATACCAAACACGTGTTGTTATTTTTTTTTAATGTACAATTACTAAACCATCGAAACCACAGTAGAGCACAATCAGATGTGCCTGAAAACACATAATTGACATAAAGGACATGCAGGAAAATAACGTGAAAACATAAAATAAATGGTTATTGCTATTTAGAATCTGCATTTAAAGAGTGGAATTAATCATAAGTGTGCATTATTAGCTAATAATTGGGTGGAAGCGTAGAGGGCATATCTTGTTTATTGTTGCTGTTGCCACTATTGTTACTGTTATTATTATTTTCTGTGGAAAATGTTACCAACCTGAGATTGTTTCGAAGAATTCCCAGTGATTACTCAGTGCATGCAGCCTGTAGACTGTTTTGCATTATTCACTCACCACCGAAACACAGTCACCTCTGGGGAAGGCCCCAGAAAATCCCAAACATCTCATAAAGAACGCCAGCAGGTGTTAGGCATGTTTCCTCATCCAAAAGAAAACTAAAGAGGGGCACAAAGTAAAGAAGTATAGATTCTCCATGCAGGGCAAAAAAAAAGCCTAGAGCAAAAAGCAAATATGCTCAGTTTACACTGATTAAAGCATTATTCCACATATCATTTCTTCATTCATTCCTCCTCTTTCTCTCTCCATCTCTACACACACACACAAACACATACAAACACACACACACACACACATATAATATATTCCCAGAAACAAAAGCAGGATAAGACATGCATGTGCCTAGGTTTTTGATGGCTGTGGTGGTCAGTAGCTATGTATAGCATAAATTGATCTGTGTCACTGAGGATCAACAGATGGCAAACTTTATTGAATTCGGCACTTTCAGGCTTTAGGCTTCAACACTACAGTACGGCAGCTTCAGGCTAGCCACCCAAGTTCTCTTACTTTGGGGAAATGTGTCAGGTGTGCTATGATCAAATTCTCATGTGTCAGGTGTGCTATGATCAAATTCTCATGCTATGAAACCATGAAGACACAATGACAGTGCAGAAAACAGAAGTAGTGTCCTCAAAGTGTCAAAGCAGCCAGTTGGAAGGTGAGAAATTTGCTGACACAGCCAGTTTTCTTGGTCTACCTGAAGTAGAGTAACTTAAAGGATAAATTTTTGTTTCTTTCCCCACATTTTGCTGTCACACAGATTGTCAAAGGAACAGCACGTAGAAAAGAAAATGACCAAAAAGGCAAAAGACAAGAAGAGTCAGAGAACAAAAAGGAAAAATAAACTTGGCTAATTATTCAAATTTGAATTTATGTTATATATTTTTCTAAACAGCCAACATGATAAATTCAACCCATTTATTTATTTAGTAAATATTTCTTGATTGGCTAATATGTACCAGACACTATTCCAGGCCCTGGAGATTCCATGAATAAAACCGACAAAAATCCTTGCCCTCATGGAGTCTACATTGTGTGTGATAGTTAGCTGGGAGCTGGGGGAGAGACGAAAAAGTAAAATAACATAGAGCAACATGAAAGGAAACAAGCAAAACTTGTGGGGAGGGATTTGGCCTCTACAAGCAGACAAATAACCAGTTTGGCTGGATTTATCTTTATAAGCCTTTTGTTTTCTGGGCATTTAGACCTAAGAAAGAAGAGGGGCAATAGCTATCTGTAGGGACCATATTTTCTGAGTCATAATTTAGAATTCACGACCTAACAAAGAATAATTTCTCTGATTTGTGATTTCATTTATATAAAAAATCTTTCAAAGTTATAAAACTTAAATGCCTTTTAGTTCTTGTTATTTTTAAAAATGACTTCCTTGAAAAGAGTATGTTATTAAATAAAAAATACACACTCACCAACACAAACACACACACGCACGCACATATCTCTATCAGTAAATATAATACCTGAAACTTTAACATTGGAATAGAGTCCATAATTTATGGTCCCTGTACTATACATACCAATACATACAGTATCCTTCGGTCAAAACCAACGTATGTCTTCTAGATTTTTCTAGCAGCAAATGTACTTCTTTTCCAGGGTACACACAGTTCCTCGGCTCTTAATAGTATATTAATTTATTTAAATAAAGTGTCTTAGTATAACCTAGCCCCAGGCATATCCCTCCTGTCCCTCAGCCCACACACGCACACACCCAGCAGGCTGAAGGAAGTGGCTGGGATCACTTCCTCACCGAGGCTCTGCCCCAATCCAGTAAGAGAGAGATAAAGCGCGCACTGACTAATGGGAAATGGAGAAGGAGCAAATGCACATACTGTGCTTCAGGGAGGAGCCAAGAGGATTGCAGGAGGAGCCTCAGACCCTAATCCCAGGTGCTGTTGCTCCCAGCACGGGCATCTCATGTCCCCAGGGCACATTTCCCTCTGGGTACCCAGGCCAAGGAAGAGACCGAATGCAACTCCATTTCCCCAGTTGCACTGGGGACCGGGGTGGGGGGATTTCCATTAGTATCTCTGTTTTTGTTGCTGTTGATGCTTACTGAGACCTTCTCAGAGCCAGAAACCAACGTAGATCAAACTGTCCCGTTTAGGAAAAGGATTATGTGTCATATTTACCCTCCCGTATTTGGCCTCTCTTTCTGTCCTTTTCCCGGCCTACCCAGGCAGCCAGGACTCCTTTTTTCTCATCTCCTTTTTCACCCTTTTCATCAAGGCTTTGCTATCAACTGCAAATGCCTTAGTGTGAATGCAAGTTACTCAGTAATTTCTACAGAAATTTGAAACTAAAGTCATTTTATGCCATTGCAAGGAAGAAAAGCACTGTCTCCCGTGACAAGAGTTCCAGGATTCTCTATGGGTGCTGTCTTAGGGGCTAGAAGCCTTTGAAATATATTTCAACTATATGTCCACTGAGCACCCACCTCCAGACTAGCTTGAATGCTGATTAGCCTTTGACAACTGGATGGATATTTTCTCAAGATCCATAAAGAACAAAGATGGAGATGACATGTGCAAAGCCACCTGTCCTTTAACCAGGAACACCGTCCTCTTTAAATGGTTTAAAGGAAAAACAGAACTAATTTGGCCATGCACAGAAAAGATATGGTTTCACCAGACTGAAAAAAACTAAATTTCTCATTCTTCTCGGACAAGGGGTTTCTTTCTCTTCTGTTTATCTTACCCCATACCCTTTGCCTCCTCAGGAGCTTAGATCCAGGAAACCGAATGAGGATTTTCTCATCCAAAGTCACATTGCCTCCTCTGGGTGTCCAGAGGGTCGAGGTGGGTGGCTGGAGATGTGCAGAGCCATCCTAAGCATTCTCCCCCCTTGAACAATCTATTCACTGCTGACTTGGAAATGTGGCTTTATTCACTCACGCACCTCATGGCTTTGAAGCTTGATTTGATCAAAAATGTTAATTATGCTTCTCTTTAACATGATTTATAGGACATTAGTGACAGCAGGGGAGTGTTTACTCTGCGCAGGTAAGATACCAAAGTCTAGGGCTGCCTCTGATTTCCATGTAATTAGGAAAATTTGGCCCACCCAGGGGCCTAATGAGATAGCCACTCTCTTTCCCTCCCCAAAATGCAGAATAAGTCACTAACTGATACGCTGCCTCTCCAGTTTCCAAATAAACTAAAGATAATCAAAGAAAAACCACAGTTCCACTCATGTGTTATCTTTGAGTAACTTTGCACAGGCAAATGGGGTTAGTTGCCAGCCACTGTTGGTCTCCCGTAAATGAAAATCAGGTTATTAGTTCCTTTCTGTACTTTGGGCTTGTGGTATAAGCTTGCCCACTTACACAAAGTCATGTTTTAATGCCTGAGAAACTTGTCTTGGGAAGGCTCCCTCTTTCATTGCTGAAATGTTTGAAAACCTGGGATGGAAAGAAGGGTTTAGGCCCTTAGGGGTCTAAAGATGGGGAATAAACACAGACACAGTAAGACTTTATACGTTTTTGTGTGCCTCCACTGTGAACAGCACAGGTGTGGTCATGAAATGGTTACACGCTTCCCCTATCTCTCCTACATAAGCTCATAGGTAACCACATTTAGATACATCTCTTCCTCCATCTGTGCAAACCTCTTTGAGAAACACAGGCCCTCAATTAAGAGCTTCCGCCAACCTATACTTTTTGCGCCTGTAACATATGCCTTGATGTGTTGCTTCTAGGAAACTTATGTGCGTTTTTATGCTGTTACAGCATCAAGCATCTATACAGTATAAACAAGAGTATAACAAGTCCCCAGCAAAATTCTGAACCCATTTTAAAGACGTATAACAAAAGGATTTTGCAAAGGTTCTGGAGAGAAGGGACAAGAATTACAAAGGAGAAATGGAAGTCTTTCTTCTTTTCTTTAATCAGAGTGGCTTTGTGTGAGGGTACGTGGAGCTTTGACATGAGCAATGTTTGCGTTTGCTTTGCCAGCAAGAGAAAATTCAGTTTGCGCCACAATATATATGTGTACAGGAAGAGTATTTTTAAAAATACAATAAAATGTTATCTCTGATTAGAAAAGAAAGATGAATTCTCCTGCTAAACCAGGTAACCCTAAAAGCGTGTTAACATGAAATACTAAATAAAATGCTACTCATCTATAATAAATCTTATTACACATTTTGGCAATTTTACTACTAACATAGTGAAGGTTTCAAGCAATGTTTGAAAATAGAAATCTTAAATTGAATCATTGTTGCATGAATATATGCAAAATATTCATTTCTAGCACTGTGAGGGTTGAGTGCTTTTAAATTGGAGAAATCACTCATGACTTCACCTTTTCATGCAAGATAAAGTTGTATGTGGTAACATCATTACAATGTCATGAAAGGAGTGGAAATCATACAACAGTTCTGCCTAAAGCTAATATACAAAAAAGGGCTTCAATATTTTCCAATATTATTCAATATTTAAAGGTGTAGTGCAAGGCTTTAAATATATTTAAAAAAAAATCATTAGGCTTTAGATGTCAGTAAGGCCTTTACTGAGCTCAGAGACTAATAAAATCATTGATGAGATCTCTTTAATATTTAACAGAATTCATGTCTTAGGTAGTCTCCTATTTTCCACTCCTTTCTCTGCAGATGGGGCTAAATATAGATTTAAAAAAAAAAAGATTTATGAGAAGGTGATTACAGATTTTCTTAACTATAGCACTAAAATAAAACTATTTACTCAATGATACTGTCATAACAAGAGAAAAAGCATTATGACATTTAAATAGGATTTTCTATCACTTCTTTAACAGAAGATCGCTTCAAAAGTAGCTAATCCATTTATACACACTAACAATCAGAGAATTCAATCAGTGAAAACAAATGGGCAGATTTTGAAATGAGTTGCCGAACCATGAATCATCAATACAGAATTAGGAGAATTGTGAGAAACTGCAATTTTTTTTCTGCTAATACTGAAGGCAACAATTATTGTTGTTGCTCATGGATTTCTTTGCTTTTTTTCCTCACCAGTGATTACAAAAAAAATTAGGAGCCAAAATTCAGACTCAAAATACTATGTCATATGTGAGCGCACACATGAGTGTGTGTGTGTATGTGTGCATGCATGCACACTGATATAAGAACAGCTCTTGTTTAATTATATTATTTTTGTACAGTTAGTCTATGGGAGAGTATCACTCTTACTAAGGTAAAGTAAGGCATTCACAGGCTCAACTTTAAACCCTGTTTATGTGTGAAATTGATAGCTCCATTTCTGTTATCAAGTCACCAGTCCAGCACTTTAAAGTCATGGTCTGCAAAATAAAATTGTCTCCCTTTTGAATGTCAAACCCTAAAACCAAATATTCCCATTTATTAAAATAAAAATGTAAATTTATAAATTATCATCCTATTTTTATGTAAAAGCATTCTGGAAAGTACCACATACCATTGTCACATGGCAAACAGCCCTTCCCATCATTGGCTGTTGCTAGGCTACCAGGAAATGGAATGGACCATTGCCAATGATGAATTAACTGATGAGCCAGGATGACAGTAATCTTTGTCACTGGATGCAGTAGCTGTCTGAGCCCTGTCATTTTCTGCATTTCATGTTAAACAGATATACCTAGATTGTAAAACAATACAAAGAAGAATCTGAAAAGAAAGAAGTAAACTTTGACAATCAGAGGGCAGTAGCTTTTTATATACCACACAAGGTTTACTACCTTCACTGAAGAATGCAATCCAACATTCATTAGCTTTGCTTTTTTAAATTAAAATCTGTGAGCAAATGAAACTTTGTTCTACATCAGTAAAGCAGATTCAAAGGGATACATACTGGGAAGTACTCTGTAATCTGTCTACACACAGCCAAAACATCAGCTGAAATGTGGGGAAAAAAAATCGCAAAATAATCAGGATGTTTGGTCCATGACGTTAACCATTGAGATATGTGCATGTATCAGAGTATCCTTATTTGGTGAATGGTACAGACAAAGATGACTGACTAAATCTGAATGTTTGGGCTTTGTACACTTTATAGGTATAAATAACTCCAGGGACTGAAATACTCAATGCATAATGTCATGTCTACACAGGATTTTTCCATTTGGAACAAACTGACTGATTCAATCAAATTGATTTTTTCATGAATTATTGATAAAAATATTGAAGGGATTAGTGGTTTTGTCCTACTTGTAGATTCGACCTTTGACCAGTCATAAACTCTCACAAGGCAGAGGACAGGGACTCAGAGGTTCTGAATGGTGAACTTCAAGGGAAGACAGAAGTGAAGCAAATGTACGCTCAGAGGTGTGAACATGCTTCATAGCAGGAATCTGCTGGGATAAAAGGGGAGAAAATGTGCAGGCCCAAGGCAGGCAAGGGGGTATCCAGGAAGTGAGTGTGGTGAGACAGCACCAGCCAGGAAATTATTCTGCAACAGACACAGCTGGACTCCAGAGCAGGAAGACTGATTTCCAGGAACCATACGAGAAAACCTGCCTTCTCGTATTTTCAAGAGGTGAGCAGGGAAAAGTGAAGGGGGAAGACCTAGCAGCGGAATTTCCGATGCTAGGAGTATTTTATGATCGAGATCATAAGGGAGAAATAGTATAGAGGGAGAGATAACATCAGGTGGAGTCAATTAGAGGTTAAAAACGATGTCTTGCCCAATGACTTCTGTATCTAGTTTTTTCCCCCAAATAGTCCTGGGGACAAAGCTTAACAATCTGGATCGACCTTTGTGCTGATATTGTATCCCCTCTACAAATTTTCAGAATACCACAATAGTTAGGTACCCTTCTCCTACTCGACTATGCAGCAACTTACTCATTTTGAAATGGATTCATTCTCTTAGATATAGAAGCGGATGTGAGCAGGTGAGTGTGGGTACCTGTATGTCTGACCGTGTGTGTATGTCTCGTTTCAGTGGTTTTGGGACAAAGGATCTGCCAATGAGACAGAAGCTCTGGGGTCTTGTTAGTCCCTGCATTAGGGAGAAGATGAATGGTAGGGGGCTCTTTGGACCTAATACTTCATAGCACTCAAGGCCTGTTCTGTTCTTTTTTAACATGTGGATTTTTGAAATGATAGATCATAACTACAGGCCCAGTGCATGGGGATGCGGATTGTATGCACTTAATATTTCAGGAGAAGTGTATGCAACCTAATCCAATCACTCTGAAAAATGTAGAAAATAGAAATACATAAAGAAAGCTGCTGGCATAAAAGAGAATAAAGAAGAAATATTGATGAAGCTCTGTATAGATTAGGCAAAATATATTCATGTAGCATTTGAATACATATGTATATGCATATATATATGCTGATATATGTATGTTTATATACATTTAATAAATATGTATATACACATACACACATATATACTAGATAATCAATGTACTAAAGCAGACCAAAAAATTTTTTTCTTTGAAGTTAAAATAGGGGGCTGTCTTCCACTGTGAATTTTTGCCATCTCCTTTGTAAGGATCTAGAGCATTATGAGAGATTTTTAGTAAGACCATAACCAATACCTCCAAAGTATTAGCAAATATTGGAGAGGTGGCCTGGTTAGTGGATAAAAGCATGGGCCCTTGAGATCTGGGTACCCAGGTACAAATTTCAGCTCCGCCGCTAAGTAAGTTACTTAATTCATTCTTGCTGCTGTTTATTCATCTATAAAATGTGGGTTGGGGGTGATAGCAATAGTACTTACTGCTGGATAAATTAATATTTATTTTTGAACCATTTAGAACAGCACCTGGTACATAATAAGCACTATAGAAGTGTTTGTTGACTAAATAAATACACAAATACATAGTATTCATCCAGAAAATGTTATCAAGGGAGGTTTTGAAATCTTCTTTACCATAAAAAGCAGAACATTTCATCCTGACGGTTTCATGCTGGCAAACTCTTGAGCCCCAGCCCAGTGTGTGTGAGTATGAGCTGATGTGTCATTCCCTGACTCTAGTAACTTAGTCCTGTGGGCCTAGAGCAGAGGGCTGCACCCCCTGGGGTCTGCTTCCCCACCACCAGGCGCCTCTCCAACTACCTGTGTCCTGGGAATGAATTGCTAGTCATCTTGTCTGCCCTAGATTCATCTCTCTGACTCCACCTTCATGGTTTAGCATTCAGATTTTTGGAGAAAAAGAGACAGAAAGACAAAGAAACTTTCTCCAAATGACAGTGAGAAACACTGGATGGAATATCATGTGAAGGATAGAAAAAGAAAAAAACATAAAGAGAGTGAAATCCCAGACCAAAGACAAAAAGGAAACAAACACACAAACCAACCAGCCATTCAGCCAGCACCTGGCCATAACATGGCTAAGACCTGAGACAATGAGGGAGAGGAAAGAGAAGGGCTGTCTATCGAGGACACGACAGCAAAGGCGGGGCTTCCTGCCCACACTGTCCCATTGGCTGTCAGACAACAACGTCCTTTCACTCAACAGTGCCTCCTTAGGCCATAAGAAGATCCCAAAAATATGATCAAAATATTTAAAAATCCCTGCCCTTATGGAGCTTATACTCCATAGAGAAAGAAGCAACATAAAAAATTACAAAATAAATAAAATACATGGAGTGTTAAGTGACGATGAGGACTCAGGGGAGAGCAGAGCAGAGGGTCAGGGAGTGCGTGGGTGCAGCGGGGGTTCCAACTGGGCACTCGCCTACCCCCTGCCGGAGCCCGCAGAGGGGAGGGCTTATGCTTAGACCACTTATCTAATCACTTTCTGATTACTCGATTAGATTTCACCCAAATACACCCATTAAAAGTTGTCCCCATGACGGAGTCCTCCCTGCTTCTCCCCTGCCACAGCCCCATGGGTCTTGCCAGGGGAGGGAAGATGGACCCAGGGCCTCTTGATTCTTGGTTCCTCCCTGAGAGGCCAGATTGCTTCTCACACTCTCCAGCAGGGCTAATTCCTGGAACACAGCGAAATGGGGAAATTAATGCAAAGTTTACTTTCCCACATCCAGAAGAGCCTTTTACCTCAGTCTGGTCCTAGTGCCTGTTCCCTGACGAGCTGCTCATTGTCATCTACGGGGCTTCTTTGGCAGGGAAAGAAGCCATCGAAACACAGACGAGCATTTTCAAACAGGGAAGCAGCTTGCCTCTCCCCTTCCACTCTCCTGCACACGATAATAAACAAGCTCCTTACACGCCTCCCACATTCTCCTCCAGGAGTTTTCTTCTCCTCCTGCATCTTATTTTCCCCTCTTTGTCTCCTTACCTTCAAAATCCCACAATAGTAGATGGTTTTGGAACCATCATCAGGTTTGAGAGGTAAGGTGTGAGGAAAAGAAGGTAGGTATGACTAGAGGGGAGCAATAAGAAGGTTGTGCTCTTTAAATGCTCACATTAAAGCTTACTGGCTGGATTCCTGGTGAGAAGGCAATGCAACACAGTGGTTGACAAGCATAAAGCCTGGGCTCACACTGGGTTCAAATCCTAACCCACTCCTTTCATGCTCTGTGACTCTAGGGAAGTTACTTAACCTCTCTGAACCTCAGTTTCTTCACCTATAAAATTAGAATAATGAAAATACTACCTTAGAAAAGGGAATTTTAGAATTAAATGAGATGATCCAGGTGAAACATTTAGAAGAGTGTCTTGTAAATGCTTACTTTTAAAAAGTTATTATTTTTGTTGTCGTTTACTGGTCCTGAAAGAAGCAGGGACTCAGGACTGTTGGCGTCTTTTGCCTAGGTACAACAAACCTTCAAAAGGACAAGAAAATGGAAGCTGGCGGCTCTTTCTGTTGTTGTACGATTACAGTCAAGCTTGGATTCATTACATTTTTATATTTTACCTTGTGGAGCAATTTGATACTATGCATGAAAATGACAATCTTTCAGCATCACCCCAAGGTTAAGTCCCTTAGAGAGACTCAGGACTAAAGCAGTAGGGACAAAAAATAATGCTTTCAGACTTAATGTTTTCAGAAGACAGGGAAGATGCGGAGGGGGTTTGTGCTAGTACTCTCCTTTTAGTGGAACAGAGCCTTTACACCCCTATAGGCATGCCTGTCCCAAGCTAGAGGGTGAAGCAGCAGAGAGAAATCAGCCCCTCATCAACCCTCAGACACATGTCCAGGGCCAGCGACGTGTGCAAAAAGTACCTTTTGGAAAAGAAAATATGCAAACAGGATATTAGAAATTGGATCCTATTTCTTACCTAATAGGCCATACGGGTCATCCAGTGATGGGCATAATAATTCTGCTCGGAACTTGAAAATGAAAGGAAGAAACTTGATATTTCAGCCTGTTCAAATACACATGCTTTCATCTCACATGAGTGAATTGACTACCTTGGTACCTCTGACGTCGGGCAAAACAGCAGTTGAACTGAGTGAGGTGGTTACAGACAAGCAGACCACAATGGCGCCTCCAGGAGGAGAAGGAGGGAGCTCCCAGGTACCCAGAGAAGCTGCCCTCCAACAGAACCTTCCCCAAGAATTGATTATAATTTAACCCTTCCTCAGCAAATCACAGAAATCTACCCAGGAATATTAGACATCTTGATTATGTTCTACAAACAGCCTCACAGAAATATCTAAATAGCTCCTGGAACTTTCCAGTGGTCTTCAGTATTTTTGGAGTCCTGTGCACAAAGCCAACAAGACCTGGTGATGGCTGTGTCTACATATGAAAATCACATGGAGTAGAATGGAGAAAGGTGTTTCTTCCGTGTATTCAAGGTGAAAGGGGAATACTTGGCTGAATTCAACTTTTTCTTTTCTCTGGATTCCATCAAATGGGTTTGTGTGTGCAGGAACAGAAATGAAAGCTTTCAAGAAACGCTTTGTAATTTCAGTCCAAAAAGAATGGAGATTCTCAACCTCAGATCTGAGATTAGGTACTTCTGTTTCCCTGGTGCTCTGCAGAAGCACGTCTATCTAATATGCCCCATACGTGGTTTTCTGCATGAGAATTTTGTTTTTCTCTTGTAAATACACTGACTTAAAAATTCATCATTATATATAGTCAAGTCCACTCCTCACCCCCGCACAAAATCCTATAATGGATTCTAGAGATACTAACCTCTCCACCACTAATCCATTTCTTAGGAGACCTGCCAGTGTCCTGAAAGGAGCATCCAGCATGCACGACCTCTCCTCTCCGCCCCTCCCCCTTCGCAACTATTTAGACCAGGAGTGAACACATGACCGAGGCTGCAGCAGATTCTTTCTCCCAGGAATTTGAAATGGGGAAACTAGAATCTGCATTACTTTGATGTAAGGAATATGAGCTGAAAGGTCATATAGATTTGCAGGCTCAGGCCACCATTTGAAGGCAGCCATGATGAGCCATGTGTAAACAGATATGTAAATAGAAAAGCTCATCTTTACAGAAATGAGAATGAAGCATAGAAACAAAGAGAAGTAGAGAGGAGGGAGAATGCGATGAGAGAGAGGAACCAGTAGGTGCCCATTTCCCCATGTCTGTATGAGCCAAATATCCATCAGGACATATGGGGTTCTTGAGATGTCCGGGAAATCTTTTAATAACAATAACTTTTTCTAGCTTATTTCAGTAGGTTTTCTTTTTTATACCAAATAATTTCTAAAACAAGTGATAAGTAGTATGTAGACACATCATGGCACATACTCTTCAGTGCATTTTATGGATCAAAGGGATCATTAAGAATTTACTGCATTAATGTTGGGCAAGTGTAGGCAACATAGGAGTTTAGAAGATAAAGGGTTTGCAAAATTGAGAAAACTCCATGGTAGTCTGAGAGCTAGCCAATGAACAGCTCAGAAGAAGGGGCTAGTCTCCCAGTATTATTTCATGAAAAGTTAAGAAGTCTGTCAATGTATTTAGGTACTACAGTGACAAGCACTGTGAAAACCCAGAGAGGGAGATAAAAATCACCAAGGATGATGAATGCTAATTGCTATCTTCATTTGTAATACAATTGGCTTTAGAGAACAAAGTTAAGCATCTCTGACACCCCACTGGATCAGGGCTTAAAAAACATTACAAAGGCCTTTACTTAGAAGAAAGATGGGGTAAGCATCCTTTTGCCTGTCATAAACGATCTCCTTCTGATTCACTCATCATTCCATCAGAAAACAGATAGGTATTCTGACACATGTGGGTATAATTAATGGATACACATGTATGAATATCCATAAGGGAATATGGTATGGATTTAATTGTCAACATTCGTTGAACATTTAGAGTATAGGAGATTTGGTTCTAAGCTCTACCACTTTTTTAACCTCATGACTTAGATTTCACATCAGTAAAACTGGGATAATAATACCAACTCCTCTGGGTAGGTGTGAGGTTTAAATAACATAATATTAGGCCGGGTATGGTGGCTCATGCCTGTAATCCCAGTACTCTGGGAGGCCAAGGTGGGAGGACCACTTGAGGTCAGCAGTTCAAAACCAGCCTGAGCAAGAATGAGACCCCATCTCTACTAAAAATAGAAAGACACTAGCTGGACAACTAAAAATATATAGAAAAAATTAGCCAGGCATGGTGGTGCATGCCTATAGTCCCAACTTCTTGGGAGGCTGAAACAGAAGGATTGTTTAAGCCCAGGAGTTTGCGGTTGCTGCGAGCTAGGCTGATGCCACCGCACTCTAGCCTGGGCAACAGAGCAAGACTGTGTCTCCAAAAAAGAAAAACAATGACATAGTATTAGGTGCATAGTAAATATTGAAAAATGCACATGAAATCTTACTACATAGAAGGCACATTTGCAGATTAACCATTAATAAAATCCTAAATGCAATTGTTTTAATATAGTACTCAGTTTTAATATAGTACTCAAACTAGATGAAACCATCTTAAAAGAATTACTCCCTGTGCTATCAAGACTTGCACTCTGGTATATTTATTGAGATCCACATTACAGGGTCTACATGAACCTGGAACACCTTAAACAATTAGAATGTGAGGAAGGAGCCTTGGCATAGCTGGCCAGATGTTGCTTCCTTGTTCTTGCCATCATGTGATTGGCTGGAAATAGTAACCTGGCCTATTGCAAAGTCTATATGATATTGAATATCACAAGAGGGCTAAACAAATTAATTTTCTTATGCTAATAAGTGATAATCAAAGTGGCACCTCATAAGCTCTTCTGGTCACCTTTCTACTTTAGGTCACACCAAAATAGTGTCCTCCCGCTTACTAAGTCCCCTTCTGTCAGCCTCCTGGATGCTGTAGATATTATTTCAGCACTGCTCTTTTTTTTTCCCATCCTTCCCACCCTCAATGACTAGCTTTTCTCTGCTTGTCCTTTCACAAAAACTACAAGACATGAATAATATGGTTGACCCTTCCCAAAAAATCCACCCCACTGTTTTAAAAAATTAAGAAGAGTTGCTCATCCTATACAAAACTGAGCAGTATGTTAGTCAACCTTTCCCCCTCAGCGCTCCCTTGCTGCTCAGACAAGATGAGACCTCCTCCCTTCTCCCCACCCCACCTCCCACTGCCACTTCTCCAAAGACTGGACATGAGATCATTCCCCAAAAACCTTCCTTCATTCAAAAGGCAATGTGGAGTTTCCAGTAAGAAGTTCTCTTCGACAGCAGACCAGAATGTTAGCGAGAGAACCAACAAGATGAACATGCACATAGAGCAGTGGTTTAAAGGATAACAGCTTTGCGTTGGGCACAGGTCAGGGAACTCTGGTATGGAGAACAGGTGGGCTACCTGACGACCAGCAGGCAGCCTTGCTTTTGACTACCGCCATTTTAAATCAGGATGTTTGGCAAATCATTAGTGTCTGCTAGTTATTAAACAGAGGAAAGTTCAAAAGCCCACGCATGTTTTTCTCCCAGCTTCCCAGGTGGTAGCTGTTTCAAGCAGCAACCTTTTCACTTTGTGCAGCAAGACTTGTAAACTTCCCGTGGCTAAAACCGTGTTTTCTGACCAGGCGCGCACAACTGAGCCGCAGCCTCGCAAGAGTTGCAAAACCCGTATGTGAATCTCTGTCTGAGGAGTTGCCATTCCCTTTCCTTGCAAGTTTATTGTTGAAATTACTGAAATGTACACAAATGACTGCATTTGAAGGTGAAATTTGCTGGAAAAATAAAGATATAATAGGATTCTTTCTTAAATAATTTCCTAGTGCGATGTCTGTCTGAAAAACTGAAGTAAAATTATATGATGTCAAAAAATCATGTTTCAAAATGATTGACAACATGTGAATGTTTTGCATTGTGAAATGAGGTGGAAAATTTTAATTGCATGACGGGAGGACATAATATTTATTAGAACCTTGTAACTACAGAGGATTGCAATGAAGAGGACACAATTTTAAATTTGGCGTTAATACGTCAAATTTGAGTCTTAAATGAACATGCAGGAGTAAAATTCTTTATCAAAGCCTTTTCTTAGAGTGTGTGATTAAGTTTTCAGATTCTAATAACTAAACAGGATCGACGTGTGGGGCACGTCCATATCCTGAAAAAGAGGCTCGTTAGTCTGCATCCGTATTCAATTTTGAACAGTGTTACCACACACCACATGCCTGGGTCAGAGAGAGAGAGAGCTGATCTCGTGCAGAGCTCACATGAGAGGTGGTGGTTTAGCTGCAGGCCTAGGATTGTAAAGAATGCAGAGAATGGGGGAAAGGAGACACAAAGTGGAGGGATACGATACGGAAGGGACCATATAAGAAACTAGCAAAGCAAAGATCTAGGGCCAAATTCCCTTTAACTAAACTGCGAATGCAAATGACAGCTGAGGGTGGCAAACAGCATCCACGTTGGTCAACAGGCAACAAATAATAAAAGTGGTTCAGTTCTTTCAGGACTCCATACCCCTCAATATCTTAGTCATAAAGAGGGCTCTGCTTCCCCCTAGGAGAAAGATGGTGCTAAGCCCAAGGCAGAAGCAGACTTCCCCAGATCCTACCCTCCCATCTGACTCTCATAGAAATTAATCTTTATTGGTCAGATTAGGGATTGTAGGATTGCTGCCTTTCTTCCTATCCTGCCCCAGACTCCACCACTCAAAAATGTTACCCCTCAGTCTGTAATGGTTGCAGCAACGAAAACTTAAAAGAGGAATTCTTTTCTTTTTTTTTTTTTTTATTGGAGGGAGGGGGCAATGTTGCGGATGCCTAAAACTACCAGCATCAAGAATAAGATTACAAGGAGAGAGAAACAAAGAAAAGTTCTGCCACCAAGCAAGAGAACAATAGGGAAGTATTTCTCTCTCTCTCTCTGCGGTTGATACTACTGCTTCACATGAATATGGCAGGGACGTAAATCACGGAGTTGGAAATCCTAGAGGGTCGGGAATGGGTCTATAACTAGTGGAGCAGAAGAGGTCAGAAATTAAAATGGTTAGTAATGAGCAGTAAGAAATCTGAGCAAGGCTTGAAGAAGACTTGGAAAAGATACTTTATGGCCTTTTTCTTGCAGAATTGAAGAGATGAGCTGGGAGTAAAAGAACAAAGATTTGGCCAAGAAAATAATAGAAAGTCACCATCTAATGATCAATTTTTTTTTCACAGCCCCATGTTTGGCATTTCCTGCTTAACCAAATGCCACAGGTAGTTGAAAGCCAAATATCTAATCGTATGCATTCAAATATATCCCCTTCTATTAAAGTATTTTTGCTTTCCTGGATAGGGTGGGGAAAGGAAAAACTTCTACCTGATACATACAAGAATATTTTTTTATATAGCCTCTGCACTCATTTGTTAGGCAAAATAATTTTCTTTTCAAGTAGTAAGAGTAATTGTTCCAGAAAATTAACACCTCATCTCATGTACATAATGCAAGACCCAAGACATTTAAAATGCATCTTTTCCCTCCCAGAGAACAGAGTTGAAGTAGTATGAATTCAAAACTTCACAGGTTTCTAAATTGCAAGCCACCGAAGACTTATCTTCCACCTGCTCATATTGTTCACTGCATTCTGATCAGAGAGGGAATTTGCGTCTCTGAACCAACAGATATAAAGTGCACGAGAACATCACAAAGTAATTACAAGTTTATGACATCATCTTAATATTACAAGGGAGAGAATGAAAGACCCGAGAGAAACTTGCGATTTCCCTTTTGGGAAAACATTAATGGATGCTTACAATCTGTTTTCTTTTGTTTTGATGTTACAACCAATAATACACTTTTATGTCTATAAATAAAGACTAAAGTTGAATAAATCCAACAAACCCCTGAGCCTGCAGCTTGGAATCTTGATTCACATTCAAGGCCAAGATTTATGAGTCACTTGCAGAGAATAAGTTGAAGCTGCAAGATTTGGGGGGAAATTATTCCACATGGCGATTATTTGGGGGAGTGATTATGCATGCACACCTGATCACGGTGTCACCTGCTCCCGCTCATCCGACATGATAAAACATGGCAATTTTCTCTATTTCCCTTTGCTTGCACAACAGAAACGGATGCTCACAACCTCACACCATTCATTTTTAGATGTGCCTTGTTGTCAGGGGCGTCCCTCCCTTCCCACTTGAGCGCTGACTTGTGGAGGTGTTGTGTGATGATTTATGTAAATGTCTTGATGACTGGGAAGGGAAATGAGGAACACCAGCACTAATGACCAACCGTAGAAAAGAACAGCTTTATGGACAGATATTTCCCATCCACATGTGGTGGGCTGTTTTCTTGGACAGCATTTACCGCCTCCACCCCCACCCTCCGCACGCTCACTTTACAAGCTTTAAATTATAGTTGGACCCATTGGGAAAGTTCTCCTGGGTTTTCTAGCCCAGGGCTCTGGTATGGGAAGGTCTGCAGAACAGGGAGGCTCTCTCTCCTTTCAGAGGAGTTCCCTGAGGGAGGCACCTCCCCTTAAATACCTGCAGCGCTTGCCCTGATGGGGCCGCACCACCTCCCCAGGCAGTTCACTTCAGTGCCTAATTGCCCTTACTGGGAAGAGATTTTTCCTAATGTCTCCTAACCGACATTTTCCCCTTTCCTTAGTTTCAAGCCGTTACTTCTCATTAGACCATTCTCAACCACTGCAAGCAATACTCTCCTCTCCTTAAAATTATTATTGCTCAAATATTTGTAGACAGTTAGCATAGCCTTCCATCTCACCAGCTCCTTTCCCTGAAAGCTTTAAATGTTATGTTCTTTTAACCTTTCTTTATAGGTCATCTCTCCTAATCCTTTTATCTTTTTTGTCACCCTTCTCTGGGTTCTCTCTAATTTACAGTATTGATGTTCTCTTTATAATGAGGTGCCCCAAACAGTGTGCTGTGCTCCATAAGTGGCTGCCAGGAGAGGTATAATTACAGGAACTCCATTTTCCTATAAGCAACACCCCCGCCCCTGCCGCCTATGCCGTGTGCCTCAGTAGAGCATTTGTCTGTTTCACAGCTGCCTACATTATCTAAATACACCATCAGTCCCAATTCCTTCTCCCATTTGTCTCTCGAAGACACATTCCCCTCATCCAGTGTTTTGCTTTCCCTACTGCCCGACCCTGTGCCCAAACCAGGATTCTCTTCACAACTTGAATCCAAGACTCCTTGGTCCATTAAAGAAAAGCTTTAATTTCGTCCATTATCAAGGCTCTAGTCTAAAATAAACTAGACACAGGTAATTGTTAGCTGTGACCCTTTTATTTACAACACCATCCGATTGGGTTTATTTTTACAGCATTGTTAGAGATTAAGAGCAAAGCTTCTGTCTCCATCACATCGGTTTTGCTGTGGGTTAGGACCTGCGGTGCCCCAATTCATTTCCTGTGACCCAAGCAATGAGCGCAGAATCATTTCTAGTAAGTTCTGACTCTGATTAAAAAACAATCTTTATGAAATAGAAGCTAATAAAATTGCTTTCCTAATTACCCTGAGCTAGTTCATTTCCCAGCAAATATAATAAAATAGAGTTACTTGGCTCCGATTCACAAAATCTGAACCCAAGCTCATTATTAAGGCATTTAGCAGGGAAAAAAGCATGTGTGCATAAGATGCTGTCCCATCAAGCAGAATGCAAGAAACCTTTTGAAGTTTAGACCTTTGAAGTTTGAAGTTATTGCTGCATTTTTTTTTTTAACATGCAGGTATTTCTGCTAGGAAAAAATATAGATTGGAATCATTTATATTAACGGAGCAGAGTGTCTATACAGGAGTAATCTTTGGAGGAGGTTTTTGTTGAGAACAGCAAATCTTATTTAAGAAAAATATTAAGATTTTTTGCATTGTACTTGTTAATCTGTGGGGCTATTATACAAGGCAGCAAGACTTCTAGGTAACAAAATAGAGTAACTCATGTCCCAAGGCTATTTCTGCTATGACTTATGCCACTCACAAATCTCTTTCATCTATTTAAAGCATGAGATTCCGATGACTATAAATGTATGAAAATGTTTGGGGATTGTTTTATTTTCCTCTAAATGTCCTATCATTCATTAACATGGACATGATTCACTAATATTTCTAATGCACGCATGAATACTCCACTAACTGAGGTTTAAGATGCTCCTTTCCCGGGGGGGAAAAATACAATTACCAAAAGTAACAGAGACTTTAAGAAGAGTGTATCTGTTAACTAAAGGGGTGATGGAAGAATCAGGTAGGCCAAAGAATGAAATGCCTCCTGCGTTTGGCAAGATGACACATCATGTCATCTTATGTGATGTCGCCGATAGAGTTGCAACTCAGGGTAAGCATGAAGTAAATACAGCCAGGACTGATTCATAAACGAGAGCCAAGTCCCTATAGCCAGTAATGGGGTTGCTAAAGTCTTTTCTCTTCTTTGGGTATTTGCCTGAAACCAATCTCTTAGCACTCTGTCTCGCAAATCTGAAATGGAGAAAGAAATTGCCTCTGTCTTCTACCAGGGAGTGCAGCTCTTCTTGGGAAAATTTGTGAAATTCCACCCCCTGGGCAAAAACCATGGCTTTTTGTCAATATGCCCCGGGTGGAAATCTGACATTTCCATAATGATATGACAGATTTCCATCTGGGAAATCTGCCTTCTGTTTTCACAATGAATTTGAAGCAAGAATGAAAAATCTTTCACTTTGTCTATGAAACTATTTAAAAGAAAAAAAAATCTGCTTTTTTCCTACCTTGAAAGAAGAAAGTATTAACTGAGAAAAATCTGTAACTATTTTGAGTTCAATCAAATCATCAGTAATACTTAAAAAGAAAGAGAAGAAGGAACTACATGGAGAATAAATCCATCGGGACAAATTTGTTACTGTTTTTTGATAGTTACTAACAGATAAAAGGAATAAAGTGTATCTAGCAATAAGGGAGTGTGCATGAACAATATACAGCTGGAATTCAGGGAAAGATTGACAGAGGGCATCCGGAAGTCTATTTTGTGAAACTGGTTCTAATTGATTTGGATGGGAGTATTGTCATATGGATTGAAAATTTGCTGAAAGATGGTAAACACAGGATAGCAATGAATGGAGAGCAAAGGGGATGACATCAGGGTTAATGTGAGTTTTGATCTCATTTCTCATTTTTAGAAATGCAACAGGAGAGGAGCAACCTGGACAAAAATGGAATATGCAAATATACTAAATGAATGGTGTTACAATCACCAATGAGAACTGAAAAATGGAATTTCCTTAGAGAAGTGGGAGGGGAGGTCTATGGGGAGAGGGGAATATAAACATAAAATCAGCGTAGAAAGGCTGAAGCCAGAACGTTATAGGGGGAAACTATCAAACACACAAATGAATGAACAGTTCACCAGCTTTTAAAGACTGGTTCACTCTGCATACTTTGAATTGCTGGCTGTTTTGTTTTGTTTGCCATGGTTGGGGAGGCGAGGTGCCCTGGCACTCCTCTTCTTGAAGTTGTCAAATCCCTGAGTAGAAACCAGCGGGTTAAGGTAGGTTGGGTTTTCTTTTTTCATGCAAAGTTGATTATCCCAGACTCTCTGAGACATAGAGAATTTTCTTTTAATGCCTTCAGAGAAACAAACCTTGCACTTTCCTCCCACCCACCTGACAAGACCTGGAGCTGCTGTTGTCGTTTTCTCTTGTTAGTGGGGTTTGCTGATGTTCGTGGTGGAACTTGTAGAGTGAGACCATCCTGGGAGTCTGAAGGCAACTGACCAATGGAAAGTAAACACAAAAGAGGAGGGAATTTTAGAAAAAAATCAAAGGTGAAAGGAGTGGAGGGACGGATTTGCTCTCAAAGGCAAGTGTGTCCCGATGATTAACACCGGGTCGGCATGCTGAGAGAAAAACGACACAGACACAGCGAGCGTGCGGCATCCGGTTTGCCGGCACATCCTAATGAGCACGATGGTCAAATGCCCTGGGTTTGCCATATGTTGTGGCCATATGCATATCTGGTGAACCAGATGCCCTGCTTTTTTTTCCCCCATATTGTGCCATTTTTCTCACAGCATAAAGACATGGCTTAAGTGAGAAGCAGGAGGGGGTAGGGGGTAGGCAATGATAGCTTGTTATTCCAAAAGGTTGGAGGACAGAAAACATCATTAAACACGTCCATGCCCCAATACTGTTCTCAAATATTTGATGAGCACCTACTAGGTTCAAGAAGAGTTTACATCAAGTCAGGGGTGATAAGTCCCTCTTGAGTGATTAAGGAGGAGTTAGAGGTACTCTATGCAGCTGTCACAATTTCTCTCCATAAGCTCTGTAGTCACTTGGTCAGAGAATCGGATGCAGTTTGGCACTTCTAATGTTCATAAATGGTCTAAGGGTTAACCTGGGACCACTTAGGCCTGGCAATGGTTCAAAGTGTTCCCTTCACCTGGATGAATCTTTCCCTTTCCCATTTCCACCTATTCTTCAATGCTCACTCATTCATTCATTTATTAAATATTTTTTACTGTCTTCTAAACTTGCCTGGCACCATTCAAGATGCTAAGGACACAACGGTGAGCAAAAGGGACACAGCCTCTACCCTGAAGAACCTTACAATCTAGGGGCACAGGCATGAATCAAATAATCAAATAATGTAAAAATCACAACTGAAGACATGCCATCAAGGTCCCAGGAGCCATGAAAGTGTGAAACAGGAAGACCAGGCCTAACCTGGGCTAGCCTAGAAGAACAAGGATGGGTCATCTTGATGGTATCTTCTGCAAAGAAGGAGGATTTTCTGATTCTTCAAGTCAGGCATGCATGTGTTCATTCTCTCTCTCTCTCCCCGCCCCCTCCCCCCCCCCCGTCTTTCTCTCTCTCTCTGTCGGAATCCTATACCACATGGTAAAGCCCTTAACAAAGTCCATTCATGCTAATTACAAATTTGTCTGACTTTCTTAATCCTTGACAGTACACATTACATGTGACGTATCTTTGCATTCTTAACAGTGCTTCCCCTACTCAATACATCCTAGTCGACATGCATTGACATCTCCACTACCCACCAATAGAGAAAAGAAATATATGAATAATATAGAGTATCCAATAGTCCAAAAATCCTTATGATGAGATTTTTCCATGTCTCAGGCTCATACCACTGCCTTGGTACTTATCACAAGTTCCTATTTGTCCATGGATCCATCTTCTCCATAAGCTCGTGAGCTCCTGGAGAAAAGGGCATAAAGCGAGTCAGGTTAGAACTGAGTTCAGAAAGAAAAATATGCATTAGCCTTGCACAATTTCTGACACTTAGTAGATTCTTAACATGTGGCTATGAAACATATCTATCAACACATAAATCAAATAATTTCCACTCCCAATTAGGTGTTCTCCCTGTGAATGCTTGCACTATGCCTTTGGCCTTCTAAGTGCCTCACTATTGTCGGGCACATAATGGGTCCTCAATGGGTATTTGTTGATTTAGAGGTCAAACCTGAGCCTCAGCAGGGGACCATTTCAGCGGACACCATTCCCACCATGGCCTGCAGGAACGGAGCTTCCCTGGAACACCATGTAGGTTACAGTGGGAATCATGTTCTCTGAAGTTGGGCAACCCAGAGGCACTGAGTCCAAACACCTACACTCTCAGAAGAGTTAAGGGAACGGCCCCGATTTCCCCAACAAGCGCATGGCAGAAATGGAGCTATTCTTCTAACTCCCAGGCCACTATGACTAGTTAGCTTGTATGTTTCAAATAAAACTGGATTTAAAATAATTTATTCTGAGCATCTTTTGATTGTCCTCGAAGTGAGTCAAGCCACCCTGAAGCACCAACACAGCAAGACTTGGAATTACTATTTAAGTGAATTTCTGTTGTGAACCATAGTCAAGGTACTTATAAATCAGCCCTATAAATAGTCCCTTACATATGATATATACCCCAAGATCAGTGGTAAAAAGCTTAATTTTTCTTTAGCCATACACCTCCTGAGAAAGGAAAGAGTAGGGAAATGGGCTAAGGAAAATATCCGGAGGCTTGATTCAGTACAGTCCAGATAGCTTATGTTTATCTGTGTTCATCCCCATTACAGAATCAGCAGAGAGGAGGGCACACACACAGGTAGTGCAGTGGGCGGCCACTTCAGCTCTCCTCTGAAGCCTTGGGATTACGGCCAATGGTCTCTGAGTAGAATTTCCCACTCGGGAATGTGAGAGAAACAATAGCAGAGCCTCCAAACAAACAGAATGCGTCTATTTACAGAAAATCACAAGTTGTGTAATACAAGATTGTCCTTTAAAATGAAGGAAACTAATAAAATTGATTAAGTACAATCAGGTTTTTATTCCACCTTAAATCACTGACAAGATATTTCCCTTTCTTTAGGACGTGGAGTTCTGGGTGAAGTCCCAGCCTAGTCCCATTAAGCACACACGCAGACAGGATCCAGGCCCTGCACCTTCTGTTCCATCATCCCATACTACAAGGAAAGGTTTCCTTAGTGAACAGGATTCCACAGATCAAGCGTTGACCCTTTCCTTAGCAGATTCTAAAATGAGTCCTCTGTATATTTCCTTCAGGTACTCGCAAAACGTACGAGAGATGGCATTTGATTTTCTGTAAATGGGTCATTTTTCAGTTCCTAATTTAGAAAACTCACTCTTAGTATTTTCCTGCTTGGTGTATCTGGCAGGGGGTTGGCTGAAGGGAGTATCAGGAAAAATATTACACCATAAATTTAAAAGCATATTTAAATTATTCTCTTCTATTTTTTTTTAAAGTGTTTACATTATCTATCAGTGTAACTGAGTTGGCTTCCGAACACTTTCATTTGGTTTCTTAATTGGACATTTTATAGATCTAGGGGTACATGTTCAATATGTCTAGGGAGAAAAATCTAACTAGCCAATAACATCAAAACAAGGCTGGAACCAGAAGAGAATCCCTTGCACCTATAATCTTCCTGTTTTACTTTGCTGTACTTTTTTTGCGGGGGTGAGGGCAGAGAAAGGGTGCAGACCCAGGCTCTGCACTAGCAAAATAAATTAGGGAACTGAGGCAGCTAGTGCAATAATTCAGTTCAAAACTTTTGGGCGACCTGAATTTTGCAGACTGTAGGTCTAATAAGCACTCTTGCCTGCTAATGGTTCTGTTCTCTGTGCCCCTGTCAGTTTGGGGTTTTCTATGTCAGATTTCTTTAGCCAGACAGTTTAGCTTTGGGATCAGATTGCTAACCATGTAGTCATTGCATGCACAGAAGAAGAGGAAAGAGATGCTTTTCCCTCCATTGACAGAGCCAAGAACCTAACAGCCGAAGTGCTGCCCAGAAATAAAGAGGACGTTTCTAACGTGGATCTGGACAAATGGCCAGTGTTAATCATGCTGCCTATTGGCAGGCAGACCTAGGCCTAGCCTTGTACCAAATGCAACATATGAATGCACATGCCCTCACCTGGAGAAAGTGAATGAAAGCAAATCAGGGTCCCAGCAGGAAACAGAGGGAGGTGTTTCCAGATGATTCAAATGAGGAGACTTTAAGTAGAGTTACGGGAACAGACAAGGGACAAGGAACGGGCTGAGGAGCACATGGAGACTCAGGGCAGCAGGAGGCCCTAAGGCTGATGGAACAGAGGAAGAAAATACTGTCCTGAGATCAGCGCAAGCTGGGCCACTGGAGGAGGGCGAGGAAGCAGGAGCCTGGGTGAGGCGGGGTACAGCAGCCATCAGAGATGTGCACTCAAGGAAGAGGGAAGATGGGAATACCCACCTTCCCTCTCTTCCCTCCACTGGTGCCTGCCAGTGAAATCCCCTGGCCAAATGCAACCAGGAGCCAGGGTCAGCCTCGTGGGGCACAGAGCAGGGCACAGAGGACATAAAATGGATTTGGAAGTGGGAAGTAAATGGAGAACAATTCACACCATCAGTCATATTCTTTATAGTACATTGAACTATGGCTGTTGCTTTAATCCTTCCTGCGGCATGAGGCGGTGATCCCCACATTTTTGGTCAAATGTCTCCATACAAACCTCAGCCAGCTCTACATCCAGCTGCCACACCCTCCTCCCTTCAAAAACCAGTATTTGTCAAAGCTCTTCTGACCTTGTTGTCCTTTCTTCCCTAAGTCCTAATTCTTCTCTCTGCTGCCATAGCCCTTAGCAAACTACAACACCTGCCATCAGACGTTGATAATCATTCATTAAATCTGCATTTTCTTCATTCAACAAATGAGTAATTATTGAGCCTTATTAGGTACCAGGCATTATACTTCATGCTGAGGACACAATGGTGTGTGAAAAGGACAGAGTCCTTGCTCCCTGGAGTTCCCAGTCTGGTAAGGTAAAGAATTGTGAGTGCAATCATCACAAAAATACACGTGGAATTGCAAATTTTGCTAAGGGCTAAGAATAAAAAGTGCAGAGGGCCTTCAGACTGCATGGCAGACAGACCTAGTTTGTAGGTTATGGATGACTTTCTGAAAGAATGAGGACTGAGTCGAGCTCTCAATGCCGAATCACTGAGTTGGAACTCGCTAGACAAAGGAACAGTCAGGTAAGAGATGGAGAGTGGGACTTCAGATGGAAACAGCATGTGCAAAGACCCTGAGATAGTCAGAGTTGTGTTATTCTCTGCTGAACTAGTGGGAGACTCATGGGATGGGCCATAGATAACCAGGCACAGGCAGCTCAGTGGAGCAGGAGCTTCCCTTGAACAGAACTATGGCCATATTTGACCAAGTTTCTAGAAACATAAAGTTCTGCTGAGAATAAACATGAGGCTGCAGCTTTTTTAACGCATGTTTCACCACTGAAGCCTTATAGATCGCATTAGTTCCTCCCCAAATCTCCTTTCCAACAGCCATTGATTTGCTGAATTTTGTTAAATAGCCCATTTCCCGAGGCAGAGAAAATATTAAAGTGACAGGTCTCTGAGCTGTAATATTCTGTGAGCTCTTCATATTACCTGATTATTCAAAGAATTGGGAGGCCAAAGGACTGAAGTTGTTTTAAAGGACAATTAAGAGCTGAATGCTGTTGTGTTTTCCTTGTCTACTTTGTATTTGTTTCTTTTGGTTAGTTTGGTTTTTGGTTTGTTTCCGCATTTACTGTGCAACAGATTTTCCAAATGAGGCAGGGATCAAGAGGTGGTGGGCTTTTAAAAGGCATCAGGGATAAACAAAGGAAGATAGGATAGTAGTGAATGACACTCTCTAGCTCACCGCCTGTCTTCCCGGAGCTCCAAAGATCACAATCAAGTTCTCAAACCAAAGCCGACTATTACCTTGTGCTCCCTCTGCTGGTCCCAGGCTCGCAGAACCAAGGTGTTCATGGAGGTGAGTCTCTCCAAATTCTACCCACACCTCTCTGCCACTTCTGGACCCAACACTTCCAGAAATCCTCTCTACCCCAACCTTCAACTTCAAGCACCTGTGTCTCCAGAACTGGAATTTTCCTTTCTAGGAAACTTCAACACATGGGTTGTCTTCGCCACTTAATGTAGCATTTAATTGCAAATCCTCTTACTTTGTGCCCTCTCTTTGTAATCAGTCTCTTCTCTTTGACCAGTCTGTAAGTTTCTCCAGGTCAGTAACCGTGACTCAGGCCTTTTCTGAACCCCAAAACTGCGCAAAACTGTGGTGGATTAACCATCAGAGAGAACGATTTGGTGAGTCTAAAAACAATCAGCAGTTGAGAATAAAAAATAGAGCCATGTCCAGCCTTTTTTAAAAGAGGAAGGATATCACAGACAACATATTGTACGCTACTCTGTGTCTCCAGGTGCTTAATTAATATCTGTTGGCTAACAATGTTTTTCAGCCAGCAAAGATATTCAGCCTTCCTTCTCCCTCTCAGCTACTTCTTTCCCACTGATAATGGAGATACCCCAGATTTTTTGATCAAGAGCATATCTATAAGCACAGCACACACACATACACAGGCACGCATGCATAGACACAAACATACACACACCCCTCCAAACCCTTTTTCCCTTTAAAAGGCACAGCTCCTTTTAAACATAACGAACTTTCCACGCCCAGGAGAAGAGCACAGCAGCACACCAGGCCAGCCGGATGGAATGGCCTCCCATTTCCCTGGGGTGGAGGCCCTTCAGGCTTTCTGTCCTAACCCTAACACCTCAGGTTATGGTTTCTTTTTTGCTGATACAAGCTCTGGAGGTGTCCCCATGGAGACATAAAAAGGCTTCTGGTTTCTACTTAATAAGGAAACCTAAAAATATACAAGACCCTAAATGCATGGCCTCTGAGAGAATTTTCCCATGGGCCACATCCAGGTGTAAGAAATAATTAGGAAGGGCACAACCGTACCTGTACTAAATTTGATATTAAGTTTACATGCCTGCAAAACACTGTGGCCCATTCTCAACCTAACTTCTAAAATTATGTCTTTCATTTGTTTTGTTTTTTCTGTTTTCTTTTTTTGCCTATATAATGCGAATATGATTGTTTTGTGCTCTGTTCTTTACTGAGTTTGTCCACATTATTTTTTTGCTTGATCTTCAAAATATCCTTGGACAGTAGGCATGGGGGAGAGGATAAGTGGCTTGCCCAAGGTCACATAGCTACTTAGTGGCACCACCAAGGCTAGAACATAAATAACTCTCTTTACCCAAATGCCTATCTTAATGAAGATCTCTAATACCAGAAATATGAATTAAAAAGTATGGGAGGGCCGAGTCAAGGAGAGAATATATCCAAGCCTTTTGAGAGCCAACAATACTCCTTGCTCGCCTCCACATGATCACTAAGCCCCATGTTGAACATGCATTTCCAACTGGATTGCTCCTATCCATGTGGCTTGGACAATGGTACTTTCTAATTTTATCTGATTTTCCATAAGAACTAAAAAAGCAAGGATGCCTATAAAGTACTAGGAGATTCTCAAATCTTAAGTGTTGTGCTGATGATGTCAGTATTCATTGCAAGGTACCCTGTTACATATCAAGCAGTTGTAAATACTGGTGGCATCTGTAATCTCTAACTAGAGCAACTTACGGGTTCTGTTCTTAACTTTGATTTTTGACTTGTTTCTGGGCCAGTAACTTAGATCCCTACCCTTACCTTAATGCACTTTTTATAGTTTAATTTCCTTTTTGTGGTGCTGTTTGGAGTTGGAATTTTTTTAAAGCAATATGACTCAATTGAAATCAGATTTCCCCTAAAGAAATTGAACAGACCACAGAGGGGCCCAATCTGAAAACCCTGCCCCCTAGTCTGTGGTCATTCCATGGAAAGTCATATTCTTCCTTTGATACCCTTTCGTGTCTAACTGAATGGTTAGTCTGCCTCAGCCATACAGTGGTGTAGTGTTGGAATCGATGAATGAAGCCTCCTGAAATTACGTGGAATTTATTAGTTTCACCCACAAAAGCTTTGTGGGTGGGAGACTTCTTCCAGTCCCTATTGAGTCCTTCCTGATAATATTAGCTCTACTTCATGCCATGATTAGGGCTGCCAAGGTATGAATGGGGAGATAAGAATCTTTCAAGAAATCTGTTCATTGCAGACTAGGGCCAGTCTGCAATACTTGCAAAGTAGGCTGAGTGCCTCCTTCTCAATGATTTCTCTGATGTCACCATTGCATGAAATTCCCAGGAAGAGCATCGTTTTAGGGAAGAGGACTGGCGTGGAGAGAGCTCCAGGAGAAGGTGATCAGGAAGAAGAAAAAGGCATAGACCAAGGGGGGCCACAATAGGTCCCACCTCTTCTTACCTAACTGACCTTGGAAAAATTACTTATTCTCTATAGGTGTCTCTCTTTTTTAAATCTGAAAAGTGGGAAATGCTCTAGAAACCACCTCATAGCATTTGTGTGTGTGTCACATGAAGAACATAAAAGCAGAGAACCTGGGGTTTGGCAGGGTACCCATGCTAGCTTTTGCAACCATAGCAATGCTATTTCGGGGGCAGCCCCAGGTCCCCATCATCTTGGGGAGAGCAGTGAAGAAGATCAAAATAGAGAGACAAGAACGTGCCAGGGACAAGCTCTGCTTTCATGACATTGCCCAGGGTGGGCTCTGGGGAAGCTCTTTTCTCAGTGACAAATTAATGAGTTAATGAGATCAGATGTGCTATACACATACTGTGTTCATTTTTCGTTAAAGTTTTCATGAGTGGACCAAGGCTGGTGGAAGAAAGTTTTCTGATGTCATCAGCAGTAAATGTCTTCCATGCCACATGGTCAGTTGCTTCGACGGGAAGGAAAGAGCTGTGAAACAGTAAGGCGGGTCATGGATTAATAAAAGAGAAGTTTACGTTATTTTTCCTTGAGTAAAACACCTGTATTTACTGAACCATTTTAAGAAATCCTTCCTCTGGGTTAAAAAATGTCTTGGCTCTTGAGTAGGAAATGAGAAGAGGGTTTGGGGAGGGGTGAGAAATCTTTTGAATTAGCACGATTTAAAGAACAAAGCCATGTTAAATTGTTCTTATTTTTGAAGGAAGATCCTTAGTGACTCAGTGATGGTTGCAGATATGACTAAGAATTTTCTGCATATGTGCTAAAAATTCAGGAGAATGCAAAAAAATTCAGAAAGTACAATGCTCTTTCTCCTATCCTCCATTTTCTTTTTAAAAAATCCCCCAGGCTGAAGACACAATAAATTATATCTATTCTACAAGAAAAGGATATTCTATTTTAACTTTTTTGTCTTAATTATTAGAGTTGAATCACATCACTGTAGTTTAAAATCTGGCAACAGGTTTCCAATACTCAATATAACAATCTCAGTGTATTAATTAGTTTTCAAGACCCCCGAGCAATCAAAATCTAGTTGTTCAAGGTCACAGTTTGACTTATTTACAATTGACAAATAACTTGGCAAACTCTGCACTGAGCCACTCCATACAATAGAAAATATATTGTCATTCAAGTTAACAAAAGAATCTTTCTTTGCCATCTCACTACAATGGCCCTACAAATGAACATCGCCTGAATAAAATCCTAACCACATTTTCACTCTCATTAACCACAGTAGGGTATCACACAATTTGCCTGGCTCCTGCGTAGACCACTGTGCACCATTTTAGTAGCAGCAGTTTGATGGGTTTTATGGCAGGTGATATATGGAGTGGGAGTTTCGGGAGTCGTAAACAGAAGGCACTGTGTATCACAATGTGGTTTAGGGATATAATGACTGTGTTGTAAAGCAAGGGATGACAATACTGCACTGGGCTTGGGGTACTGAACCAATAGACCAAACAGCTCAACATAATTCAAGTAAGGATGAAAAAATCCTAGGAACGGGTGTGTGCGTGTCTCTATGTGTGTGTGTGCGTGCCTTCTTCCAGCTTTCATTAATTACTTCTGATGAATTTGAATAAGAGCTACTGAAACTGAAATAAATCTGTGTCTCCCTGAAAAAATAGAACATTTCTCTTTCCTCCTAGCGGAATCTCTTTCTGCCTTGTCTGTCCAACCCTTAACCACTTCCACTGGCAGAATAATTAGGTAAACAGCTAGTCCTGGTATAAGGAAAAAGCAGCAAAAAGTTAGGAAAATCGATGCAGAGAGGTGAGAACGCCAAAATAAACTTTCTTTCCTTTCCAGGAGAAACCCTCTCCTGTGGCAGGGGGTCAAGTTCTGTCTGGCCCACGAGGTGCTCCCTCTTGCCCAGAGAGCAGGGAAACTTTGCCAGTTTAGCAAGTCTCGGGATCCTCTCTGTTAAGTGCCTAGGACCCCGGCTGTCTCTAAGTCACTTCCAGTCACTTTCCCTCAGAAGACTGCTGGTGTTCACCAAACAGGGAACGGCAACATGTGGCCGCCTTCAAAGAAAGCGATGTTGGACCAACAAATGAGGACTTGTGATTACTAACTTGCTGTGTGGCCTTAGCCAACTCACAAAACTTCTCTGAGTATTCATTTGCTTTTGGCACTCTATCTTTTCTTCCTGACCTATGGTAGTAGTTGGACACTGTAAAGCAAAATGCCGACATAAATCATAACTCTTATCATCATCATTGTCATCACCATCGTTATCACAGTGGTATAATGTGCCAAGACATCATTGTGCATTTTGTTCTCACTGAATTTCCCTTTCCTTGGTTCCCACAGAGGTCCTTCTTTGTGTTTCCTACCTTAGCGGAGGATTGTAAAGTCTGAAAGTAGAAATTGCCTATGGAAAAGTCCCTACCTGGCCTTTTCTCCTAAAAGTTTGCTCTCCTTGAAGCATCGGGGAAGAAGCAAGTGCTTTGATGTTGGGAGACTTCCCGAGACTGAGTAGGGATTGGTGGCCTGTAGGTTGGGAGGGAAGTGAGGATCCAGGACTCTGTTGCAATGCCCTGGGGAGGCGACGGGCCTCTGGCTGGGAGTTCGCATAGTGACAGTAAAGGGGCTGAGCCTAGACAGGCAAGGTCCTGGCAAAGCACTGCATTCACCAGACTTGAAGGAACCCGTGCAGGTTAGTGTGGACAGTCCCCAGGGTGGACTGATTCCAGAGGCTCCTTGACAAACGTCTTCATCCCCCACCCTCCACCAAAATCAGTGACATTGCATTTCTCATCAACCTGAACTAAATCAGACTTAATTGATTTAAATAAAATAAGGCTGCATACCTGCATTTGTGGCCTAAAGGTCAGATCTACTTTACTATCACCTTGGATGATTGGATCAGGATGGGCAGTGGACATCAACCACTGTTTAAATTACACAGTAGTCATCTGCAGTGATACTCCCATTCTTGTTAAGTTCACATTTGCAAATTACTCTTTCAAAGATTTGACACAACTGAGGACACTCAAAAAGAATATACTACTACCCCCAAAAAAATCCCAAAAAAGATAAAGACAGCACTATTAGAAAGAATTGCCAGCCCCCAAGGGAGCTGCTAGGAGGACAACACCTACCTTTGGAACGTTGAAGTTCAAATGCACTTTTTAAAATCTCTGTGGCATTGCCTCATCCACATCCACCCTTTGTGTTTGCAGGACCAGAAGGGAGACAGGCCCCACTGCACCACAGCCCACCCCCAGGCCTCACGTCCTGATGTCAGACTCCAGCCAGGCACGTAGCATGGTCTATGGGGGTCTGCTGAAGCTGTCACTTCATTTCCTCCTTCCATCTTAACAAGGAAATGACTGACCCACGTGTACCACATATCTATTTATCAGCAGATCATAAGCCCAGTCTTCTGAGATCTTATGACAGGTCCCATTAGCTGTGAGCTACCCAATAATGTGTATAATCAGTTGTTAATGGCAATATGCTATTCTGTGATAACTGGGCCATTAGTGAGTGTCAGTGCTACCTCGAGGCAGGCAGTCCTCCACCTGACTGATACCTGGCTGCAGGGAAGCTGAACACTTCTACTTGGGATGGTTCCCCTGCAGGTGAGAGGTAGGGTGGGTGCCTTCCTAAAGGACCCATTCTGGACACCGTGTGTCCCTTTGCTTCCATAGTAAGCAGATTTGTGGGAACTTGGCATTTAAGTGGAAATCGTTTGCCATTTAAAATGATAAACTAAGTCCAAAGGCAAATATAATATACAGGTCCCTCTGACCCTCGAGGTCACAGCAAGATAATTGACACTTTGGGAACAATCCTAAAATCCCAAGTCCTTCTAAAAGCAGGTCTCCCCAGTACTATTCCACATACAAATCCCTTATAAGGGCCCAGCCTCAGCTGTTTTTTTTGCGGCTATGGAGAAACTTCAACAAGAGGTCACAGAGTTTCGAGCTTCACACACACACACTCACTCACACTTCTTCACTACCAAAGCTTGGGTTAAATTCTCCATGATTATTCCAAGACTCAGTTTCCTTTATATATGTTCTCCAATTCTTTTCATTTAAAGAACCAGGAGTGAAAAGTTCCAAAAGCCTCAAGCAAAAGGGAAATTTGCAAAACTCTACGTAGTGAATTCTCCCTTCATGCTCACTACAAAATCTGTGCCCATCACCCAAGCAGGACAATGTCGAACCTCAGCCCAAATTCAGATGCTTTGGAAGTGTTCTCTAGCTTAGACCTTCATAGGTCAGAATTTGATTTATTTGGGAAAGGAAAGTTTCATTGAACCTAGAAATCTGTCAACCGAATCCAGCCAATGCTCGGGTGATTTACATCCGTGCTAAGGCCCAGCACTGCCTATCAAAGGCCCTCGAGTTTTTACTGCTGCCTCCATAAAAAGGAAATTTAGCACTAAGGACTTGCCAAAGGGTCATCGCATGTTGTTGAAGAGAAATAAAGAATGAGATGTTTGTAAAGTGTAAGGAGAAGGGATGAGGTTTAGCTTAAATTCTACCTCCAGTTCTGGCTGCCAAGAGACTGGGGCCTGGGTCTATTCTTTCTGGAAGAGCTATTTTCTCAGAACCACTGAGGAAACAGAAGTACTCCCAGGCTCTGGAGGGGAAGAGAATTCTTGACCTAGCTTAGCATCCCAGGGGAATGACAACAACCCTGGTCCAAATTCACCCTAGGCTGAGAGAGCTTGGGCTTGGTGTGTCACGACATGGCAGGGCTGCGACGGAGAGGTTAAACCTCTGATGGTCAGTGGCCTAACACATCAAAACACAGTGATCACAATCATCTCCCAGGTGAGTGTAGCTAAGACACACTCAAAGGCATCAGCCTGTACCAACTCCAGTGGCTACCAGACATCCCAGCCCACCAACAGTAAAATGGGAGAGCAGATGAGAATGTGGGGAATTATTGCTCCCTGGGCAGCACTTCCGTGACTCAGAGAAAAAAACCATTGAGCACCCACTACATGCAACACCTTGTGCAGAGGATGCAGAGATGAACCAACAGAATACAGCCTCTGCATTCCTAAACCTTGTAGAAGAATGAAGACCCCTTCTGGCTTGAAAGGTCAGCCCCGGGGATGGGTCTGTTTAGGGAAGATCTGAGCCATCTCCCAATAAGAGGACTCAGTTATCTGTGCCTTCTGACAAACCCAAATAGTCATACAATCCCACGCCCTGATTCTGCCTTCAGGCAGATTCATCTCTGCTTGTTCATTAATGTATTCATTCATTCATGCATTTATTCAGTCAACCAATTTTTACTGAGTGCCTAGTATATTCTAAACAGTATATTACCCTCTAGAGATACAATGCTGAGCAAATGCAAAAATGACTCTTGCCTTCAGGAAGCTTCTTAATCAATTCATCACAAATAAGTGCCACATGGTGCTTTATGAGGGCCTAAAATAGGGAGGAAGGGTTGACCTGATGGAAAGATCAGGGATAGTTTTCCCGATGCTTGACCTATGATTAGGGGGATGAGAAGATGGCAAGTAGATCAAAGGAGAAGGCAGAGGCCACTGCAGTCACAAGAGCTGAGTGCAGGTGGTAAAGATAACGGCCTGAAGGAAGGGCAGTGATGGCCGGCACACCTTGAAGCAGAGCCTGGCAGAAGACATGGCTGCAGAAGAATAATTAGAGCCTGACCATGCTTGTTAAAGGATTTTGACTTGGTCCTAAAAGCCATGAAAAGCTTGTGCAGGCTGATACATGATCATATTGATTTTTTAAGAAGTCCCTCTGGGTATAGGAAGGAGAAAAGAAAAGAAGGAAGCAGTGTGGAAGCCAAGAGATCAGTTAGAGGTCTTTTCCAGTCCAAGCAAAAGATGATTTGGTTTGGCCAAGGGTAGTGCTGGGGGTGGAAATGAGGGGAAAGCGAATGCATTGAGAGGTAAAAGCAAAAAGATTTGTATGGGGTATGGAGCGACGGCCTGTCACAATGGCCTCTAGGGTTCTGATCTGCATTCCTGCATGGACAGCTGGCCAAACCACAGCCTGCCTGGTGGCCTTGCTCTGTGTTCACCACCACCTCTCAGCGTGCCTGACTCTTTTCCACCTGTCTATACTAAGTCCCTCACCTTCAACTTCAACACTGAACAAAGGGTCTCAACCTTGACCTACTGGACCGCATGTCCTGATGATGCTCTTCCACAGTGGTCCCAACATTTTTGGCACCAGGGACTGGTTTCACAGAAGACAATTTTTCCCGGGGGTGGGGTGGGGTACGGTACAGATGTAGCTTCTCTCTCTTGCCTCCTTCTGTGCTGGGGGTGGGGGCCTCCCTGCTTTCTAAGTTAATGGAAGACAATTTTTCCACTGGGGGGTACATAAAGGTGGGTTGTGGAACTCTGTGGCCTGGTCCCTAACAGGTCATGGTGGGCGGGATTGGGGACCCCAGCAGTGATCTGGCTACACATGCCATGATGTCCCCACACTTCTGTCTTAGGTCCTGTAAGCACCCCTCATCCCCACTTGCCTACTCCGCCCTCAGCTTCAGCCAGACAGCTCTCTCCAGCTCAAGTTGCCGCACATCTGCCCCCTGCCATCTTGGGCTGTACCAGGGGCCAAGATGCTCCCTCCTGGCTATTTGCAGAGCCTTATCCTTGTGCTTTCAGAGTTGGGCACAAAAATAGAGTCACCTGTCAGTTATCAGGAATCAGTAAGATTCTATTCATCGAAATGCTATTTACTGAACACATCATTATATATTATATGCAGTTTAAACTTGTTAAACTTTAAACTAATGCCATGAGAAAGATATTATTATCCTCATTTACAGATGAGGAACTGAGGTATGGAGAAATTAAGTCATTGGCCCGAGGTCACATGACTGATGGGGTAAAAGTGAGCTTCAGCCCAGGCAGCCTGACGCTGGAGCTGGTTCTCTTGGCCACTACCCTCTAGTGCCTGGGCAGACTTGAGTCTGCCTGACTTGAAAGCTCACGCTGCAGTCACACACCTGTGCTCAGGCACTCCCATGCTCACAAGACTGGTGACAGGTCTAGAGCCCCCCTTGGTCCAGCTGTATTTTTATCCCTACGAAATAGGGATCATCAAGTAACCCCAAGAAATAAAGCCTTCGCCGTGCAGAATCAAATGTCTGGAGTCCCATGTTTCTAATTGACCTCTATTGTCCTCATATGTCCACCTATGCTGGTGGTCATCTCTAACTTTCATTAAGAAACTGGCTGTAAAATGATGCAAGGCCATTTGTCCCTCACAATAAGTAACCCAGCAGTGTTGCACGCTTTCAATTGGCTTATCTATTTATTGACTCCTGCCTCACTCTCACCTGTTACTTTTCACATCTCAAGGCTATACCAGCTCTATTTCTTACAACTTTATTTCCCTCATGGAATTCACTGATATTATTCTGTTGTCCCCTCTTGAAAAAGATATGGAGTTGTTTTTTATTTTCTTTCCCTAGAAAGAAACATACCACTCTGAATAAGATGACAGCCACCCTTTTGTCTGTTGTACTCTGTATGTTGTGTAATAAATCGTGTCGAATTGAGTTGGCTCTCTTCTACTCCAAATAGACCAAAATGCATAAGCTTAGGGACATCTAATCATTTTGTATATTAGATTGCTTTTAATATAAATAAAAATAGCAAATATTAATTGCATATTTTAAAATATGCTAGGCATTATCATGAGCACTTTGTAGACATGATCTGACTTAATCCTTGCATCAACCCTATTTGCTAGTATAATTAATATCATTTTACAGAAGAGGAAACTGAGCTTTAGAAATATTATGTAACTCTCTAAAGGACGCATAGATCAAAAGTCACAAAACCAAGACTTAAACCCAGGTTCCTTTGGCTCCTACACCATTCACTTATCCACCATATGAGATGACTAGAAGACCAGTTGAGAAGTCAGCATCAACCGAAGCTTCTTAGAAATCCAGGCCTGCCGAAGTTTCCCAAGATCCTTAGGTGAATTGCATGGACATTAAATTTAGAGAAACACTGATCCATACCATTTCCCAGACTTCAAGTTTCAAAGCTCCTTCTCTATCAAAAATACATTATAACCATAATAGTACCACTCTGTGTCACATTGTTGCCTACCCAGGAGTATTTATACAGTTAAGAATTAGAAGAGTGCATGTTTAATGAACTGAGAATCCTTTTAGCTCTTCCTACATCATTATGACCATCCCCAAAACCCCTGCAGTCACATCTGCAAAATAACCATCGTCTCCCACCATGCTTCCCCAAACACTTAGGTATAAGTTTGTCCTCAGGTTCTCTCTCCAAATCCATGCAGTTTGTCTTTAGCCTTTGGAGTCTTGCCCCCTCTCCCGCTTTTCCACACACTCCAGCCCCAACACACCCCAGCCTGAGCTCTCAGAGACTAGACTTGACAGATGAGATGATGAGACACAAGACGCCCAGTTTTATTTGAATTTCAGGTAAACAACCAAAATATTTAGTATACATATGCTGAATATAAATATGCCTCAAGCAATATTTGGGACATATTTACACAAAATATTTATTGCTTATCTGAAATTCAAACTTAACTGGGCATCCCATATTTCTATTTGCTTAATTGGGTAACTTTATCAGAGGGCTTATTAGAAAGATCTTTCTTCATTAGGACAAAAAACATTTGATTGTAAGTGACAATTAACAAATTTGTTGACTCTTTCAATGAATCTTAAATTTTAAAGCAGAGGTTCTCAACCCAGAGAGTTTTAAAACCACTGAAGACCAGACTACATCCCTAATCAATTAAATTGGAATTTCTAGGGGCAGAGATCAGGTAAGGGCTATTATTTTAAAGCTTCCTTAAAGATTCTAACATGAGACCAGGGATGAGAATCGCTGCTCTGAATGAGGAGTGCAGGGAGAGGACAGGGGCCCAGCCAACTGAAAAGACTGTCTCACTTAGGCACGGGGCACCAGAATGGAGGGACTTCAAGTTAGCAGAGAACATTTCAAATTTGGAAGACCTTTATGGAATAATGAGGATCTGGATATGTCTGTCGAATAACAATTAGAACTAATTTGGAAACTATGTTTGATAGATTATAGGATAAAGAAAATAAGTCAATATGTTAATGTTATTAGGAACCAGTATTTTCAATATAAGAATAAAAGAGTGGCATATATAAAATCAAACAAGTTAACAAAAACCTGTACGGTTACATTTGAATGATAGCTAGCAATAGATAGATAGATTGATCTACAGAAAGGGCTTAAAAGCAACAATGGCTCAAAAGTACAAACATCCCTAGTGCCTAGATCTACTTACAAACCCCACTCCTTTTAGAAAGAACCAGAGTTCCTTACAGAAATGGTTATTTCCAGATGTGGGCCAGGGAAAATACAAGGTGAACATGGAACATCTCACAGTGCCAAAAAGAAAAGAAGCACACTAAAACTAACGAAGATGGGCGGAAAGAACACAGGTATCCGCTCAAAGGGCTTCCACTAGCCAAATTTGGGATTGCTTGTGCATCAGAAAAAGCAACTAAATATTCTGTAACATGGTGAGCAAATAAAAATCCATGAGTTCATAGTGATACAAACAAATACAAACAGGACAAAGCAAACAAAACATAAACTGTATTTGCCACGTTGGAGGTGATACGACCAGCTCCTTCCTCTGAAAGGTGACTAGTGAAGAGAAAAGAAAAGAAGGGCTCGCCCAGCTTTATTAGGAGAACGGTAGTTTATCTCCACTGGCAAGTGATACTGTGCACACTCAGTGAAATAAGTAACTCAGGCCAGGATCACCAATGGATGCTACAACCATTGGTGAAAGGCTTATGAGGAACAAGACAAGCCACAAGGTTTCAAAGTATCACCCCAAATCATAATGGCTAAACATAAACCTGCCAAGGAGAGTGCTGTACTCAGCACCTTAACCAAATGCTCCAGCTTAAGACCACAGAGAGCAGGACAGCCTGATCCACGTGCCTGCTCCTGAGAAGCAACATCCAGCAAGCAGTGCCGCCTGCAAAGTGTTCTGGCCGTCCTGCGTCTGTCTGTCCACACAGGCCCGGCTGTTCTCTGCAGGGTGCCTGGGTGGTGACACTGACGCACACGTAACGCTATCACCCCTTGGTGATATCACCCACTGGTGCCCACTGGTGCCCACTCTCTCGGCTGGGACCCCACCTGGTGCCTCACTCCAGATTTCCAGATCCCATGAATCTCCATCCAGAAAAGAAATGCATGTTCTATGTTGGGGACATAGAGGCTCCCTGAAGAGATGCACGTGTTCCTGGGACAGTAAGTTCTCACTTAATGTAGGGAATAGGTTCCTGGATACTGCAACTTTAAGCAAAACAAGGTACAGCAGGTCCTCAAAAATGGCTCCTTCAACATTATTTTGTTACAATGTCAATGAGGAAAAAAAATTGGTTTCCTTACAATTTAAGTTTCGCTTAAAGTCCCAGTTCCTGGGAACCTATCATGACATTAAGTAAGGACTTACTGTAATTTGGTTTTTTTTTTTTTCAGTTTTCCTGTGGCTGGGGTTCATGGGTCCCCCCAGATGACCAGGACTGTGGGGTTTTTGTAGAGCTTTTCACTGCCCCACAACTACTGTCCTTTGCCAAATAGTCTCCATAAAGAGGCTAAGGCTGAGCTGGGCCACTCCTGCCGGACTTCCTCCCCATGTGTGTGTGCACGCGCGCCTGCCTGGGTGCATGCCTACGGGGAGGGAGGTGTTTCTCACAAGGCCCACTGTCCTTTTCTGCAAGCTGGCATCTGTCAGAACCAACCCCACCCAGGTCTCCCAGGCATACTTGCCTAAATGTGAGCCCCAGTGATGGAAAGGATTTAAGTTCCTTCCCACCCCAGCCACAGTCCCTACCAACCAAGCGTGGCTTCTACATTCTATGCTGTGACTTAATTTTCACAATAAATTGCTCTGAAATATTAATGAGTTCACTGGACCAACTAAGGTCTCCAGACCAGGAGCCCCAGAATTAAGTGTCCGATTCCCATCCATGTAACTCCAGCCCTCGCTTTGCTGCCTGCTGGTGGAGTCGGCCCAGGTGAGCTCATTTACCTCTCTGGCCTCCAGTCCCCATCACTTGATCAATAGGTTAGATCAGCAGTCAGCAAACTACAGCCTGTGGGCCAAATTCGGCCTGCCACTTGTTTTTGTAAGTAAAGTTTTACTGGAATACAGCCGCGTTCATTTGGTTATGTAAAGCCCATGGCTGGTTTCTTGCGATAACAGCAGAGGTGAGTAGTTGTGATGGAGACTGACCACCTGCAAAGTCTAAAATATTTACTGTCTGGCCCCTTAAAGAAAAAGTGTGCTTACCTTTGGGTTAGGTGATGGAGAAGGTCTTCTCAAGCAGTAATACTCTGTGATTCTCTATTTCTTATGTCATATCCAGCTCCATTAAAACTTAAAATATTTAGAGAACGGTATCTGAAAAAACCCATCCTGCCCAAGATTTTGAAATGATGAATACGATAGCCATTCCACCAAAAACATGGCTTATCACGCTGAGCCAGAGAGCTGGGCTGGATGGGAAAGTATCTTTCAGAAGAGAGAGAAGCCTGAGATTGTTGCAGCTATTTTAGCTTTTCAAGGAGACCTTGTGTGTGACACTGGGTGTGTGATACTGTGTGTGTGTATGCGCGCGCATGTGTGTTTGAAAGTTCCATGCATCTAGTTCCTTTCACATTAATAGAAGGCACATGGCTCCTTCAAAAGGGAAAATATCTTTCAGAAACAGCATAATTTGCTCTAGTGGGTAACAAATAGTTGGAAGTTTTCTCAGCGAGCAACCATTGTATCCGGTTTCAAATTCCTTTTTCAAGCCAAGGAAAATGATGATGATCTCTAAGCCGTTGCTGTTTTTTGACACAAACCTGAACTCTGAATTCTAAACAGGACTATGCAGAACTGGATTACACTGTGTCTCCCTCGCCCATCCATCTTCGCCTTTGCTGCTCATTTGCTGGGGCTGCAGAAGTATTGAGTGCTCCGGGACAGACTCGCTTTTCCAAACTGTGCAAGTCGTTATGAATGGCCTTATGTCCAGGTAAAGGTTAAGGAGGTCTTTTGTTGTTCTAGTTTAACTCGTCCCTGCCACTGCAGCCTAATCACTCCACATAATAACAGGCCTGATACACAGGCCCGAGTCAAAGTCGCAAGTCAATAAATCCATTCCTTCCTCCCTTTCAGGCCCAGTGTTGAATAGTACTGAGTGTGCAGTGTCACCGGATCCTGTAGTCTATCACATCAAGGTCGTCTGGCGTACAGCACATACAAAAACAACTTTCTTTTCAGTGCCTTGTGCATCCGAGAGGGAAGCATGCTGTGCCCCACACAGGGGTGGACGAGGGGTTGAAAGGGAAAGATTGACCGCCCCGGTTTATGGAATCACGGAGCTACTGAAACAGAGAGCCACGGGTCCTCGATGCCAGCTGCCTCGGTTGTCCCCCTTCATTTCACAAATAAGGAAACTGATGTCTGAAGAGGAGAAGGGATTTGTCGAAGATCACAAGGCCAGTTCCTCTCGCCCTCACCAAAGGGCGTTTGAATAATGTCCCTCCTGTAGATAAAGTGTGCGCGGTCACATTCTGACTTCGTTTCTAGAAGAAAAATATCCAAACTTCTAAAAGCCTCAGTTTTCTCATCTGTGAAATGGAGATTATAACAACGCCTCTTCCAAAGGGTGGTGGTGAGGCTGACATCCCTAGAATGGCACCTGGCACAGGGTGGCAGCTCGGCAATGCCAGCTCCTATTGTCATCACTGTTGTCACCGGGGCAAGGAGAGCTACTGTGTGTTAAGCGCAGACGGCTGCCTCCTGAGCCCCTCTCTTCCCGCATCGCACGTCGGCCTCTTGGCTGCTCTCAACGAGACGAAGTGTGGCTCACCAAATTATCTTTTCACCTCTGGTGTGAAAATAAAACCTGCTGATAGAGGATCCTTGGAAGTGTGCAACCCTGAGTTACAGTTTGTTTACTTTGCTAAGGGACTTCCAGCTCCTCCAGGTTCATAAATTCCTTGTGGTGGATGGGGGAGGGATTGTAAATTAACTTGAATAATAGGGCTACATTTGTGTACCTTCCAAAGGTTTAAATCGCTTCGAAAGAAAAAAAAAAGTCACATTTCTCATCTGCTGTCTGTCTCTTTCCCTAATTAGCAGTTGGATTGGGTAGCCTTGCAGGCGAGGGATTAAAGGCACCAAAGAGGGACCTGGGCCAAATGTCAAGCGTCTCTGCCCAGGGACCTCGAGACGGTCTTTCCACCACATCTGCGAGGTGGATATAATGATGCGGACCTGATGTCTCAGTTTATGCGAAATACCTGCGTCTGTTTGGCAAGGCCTGGGATTCTCTGCATAATAACCCCCTATTATTGTAAAGATGAAGTCAGAGGGGCAATTGGTCAGGTTCAGAGAACTAGGTGCCTCTGAACGACTAGGAGTGTATTCAAAACCTGCCCAGCATAGGACCAGGCACATAGCAGGCATTCCTTCAAAACTCCCAATTTCTTCATAAACCTCCCTTGTGCCCATTCCTCACAACACTGAAAGCCCCGTGCTGGAGGAGAGTGCTTTCCACTGAGGCAAGGGACAAGCCTTAGGAGTCAGATGTGGGTGAAAAGGAGAACAAAGGTCTGGCTTTGGGCATCGACCTTGAGCTCGTCCTAACTGAAGAAGATATTTATTCTAGTGGCATTCTGAGATACTGCAAAGATAAATGGAATAATGTCCATAAATACTGTCTAATGTCAAATAGCAAAACCCGCTTTGTCTGTCTAGGCTAGAAATGGCTGCATAAGTGTTTATCACTGGTACAGAATCATTTTTGTAAACAATGGTGTACCGGCTCAGTAAGTTATAAAAGGCCTCTTGAGTCCCACCCTTTCCCTGTGGACATCCCCTTTCACTCTCTTTCCTTTCCTTTATTTATTTATTTATTTATTTATTTATTTTTTGAGACAGCATCTCACTCTGTCACACAGACAGGAGTGCAGTGGCATGATCATAGCTCACTGCAACCTCCAAATCCTGGGCTCAAGCGATCCTCCTCCCTCAGCCTCCAGAGTAGTTGGGACTACAGGTGTGCACCACCACTCCTGGCTAATTTTTTTTTTAATTTTTTGTAGAGACAGGATCTCACTATGTTGCCCAGGCTGGTCTTGAACTCCTGACCTCAAGTGATCCTCCCATTTCAGCCTCCCAAAGTGCTGAGATTTCTCCTTCCCTTTTAATGTTTAAAGTTGATTCTAAACTCAAAAACTTACACTAAAATAAAAAAGACTAACATTTATAGATGACTTTGTTAAGTTTTTTTAAAGTTTTAATTTTAATTATTATGGGCACATAATAGTTGCATATATTTATAGGGTACATGTGATGTTTTGATATAGGCATACAATGTGAAATAATCAAATCAGGGTAATTGGGGTATCCATCACCTCAGGCATTTATCATTTGTTTGTGTTAAGAACATTCTAAACCCACTCTTGTAGCTATTTTAAAATATACAATAACTTACTGTTGACTATAGTCACCCTATTGTGTTATCAAATACTAGATCTTGACAATCAAAATTCTTACCAAATGGTTATAAATAATCCCACAGATTTTTGCACAAACCTGAATAGCTCAGATACATGTGTGGTCTATAGAATGTCTCGTGGAGATCTATGGAAGACACAGGAAGGGGAAAAAGAAAAACATACACCTTCAAGTGTTGGTCAGTGCAATACTCAGATAATACATTATATTTTTCAACCAATAGGATTAGCCCATGCACTAGTACCTGATATTTCTTCCAAATGAATCGGTCAAGACGAGAAGCTTAACTTATATTAGCAAGTATGGCCCTTGAACCACCTTTAAAAAAGTAATGAGCTAGCCCAGAGTCGGAAAACTCAAGAGAACCTCCCAGAAGTCTCATTCCCAACCATCTTAGAAAGAATAGCTAAGAAAAGAGCTTGTCTACTTGGCAAAACCCAGGTAAGAAATCTTCTGCTTTCCAATGTCGAATAATTCTTAAAAGCAAGAAATTTCACTTTTTCCTAATTCACTGGCAACCTTCAACCACACAAGAATTTATCCCTGTGTCCTGTTTCATTGCATTCTCTATTTGCCCAGCACTGAAACAGGCCCTAAAATGTATGTGATGGGCACAGATGCAGGGATCACTGCACAGACAGCACAGTCCTCTACCAAAGAGGGTGGTGTTCTGAAGAGGAAAGAACTTATCTTTCTAAAGAGGAGGGTCTTTTATAAAAATATATACAAGTAAAGAAATCAAGGAAACAACTAGTATGATTATTTTCTTTCAAGCACTGCACTGGGCATTTTGTATGCATCAACTCATTTATTAATAAAAAACAGCATAGATTGATGGCTAAGAGGTTACCCTCAGAAGCGAGACCACCAGGTCTAAATCCCAGCTACACAGCTTATTAGGTTGGTTATTTTTGGTGACTCAGTTTCCCCATCTATAAAATGAGCATGATGAGAATGCCTACCTCATAACATCATTGTGAGGATTCAGTGAGTTAATACAAGTGAAGGGCTCATAATGATGCAAGCCCAAGAGTAAGAACTCCGTAGATATCGCTATTATCCATCCTCACATCACCCCTACGATGAAGGCTGTAGATGAAAGGTTGAGACTCGACAGTTTCAGTGACCTACCAGCCGCACTGTAATCTATATCCATTCAGCTGCTGTCTCCTGCCCTAAAACACTCCTTCAGGTTTCCATCTCCCCCTGACCCCATCTACTATTGCTTAACCATCTCCTCAAAACTCAGTTCTGATGCCCATTCTACAGAAACTTCTCTGATTCCTCAACCTGCCCTTCCCATTAAGTTAAGTGCTTCTGTCTTGGGCAATCCCTTAGTGCCTGTTACACTCCACTGAAGCTCTCCATTTAGCGTCTGTTCCTCCCACAGGTATATACGCTCCTTAACATCAATAGCTCCCAGTATGGCACTTGGCCCCTAGCAGGTATCTGATAAATCTTTGTTGAATGAATAAAAAACGAGGTGAGGAATCACAAAACTAGATTTCAGCCAGGCCTAGGAGCCCCCAAAGAACCCAGAGTTCTTTCCTCGGCATGGTGTCTACTCTCAAACAAGTTTTCCACAACCGTAAGTGGAAAATGTTAGCCAAGGATCGTAAGGCAAAGTGCTGTAAGTGTTCAGAGGAGTGCCCATGGTGGGCAGAGCAGTCAAGGAGAGTTTCATGGACAACTCAAGCTTGTCCCTGAGAGGTGGGTGAGAAAAGGCTTTCCCACGAGAGGAAAGCACAAGGCGTCATGAAGGGATTGCAGCAGCACAAAGAACAGAGTGTGTAGACCTTTGGATTCTAGACCAAGGGAAAAAGAAACTATTGGATTCCTTCCCCTCTGACACCACCCTCCAATATCCTAAGCAGCATCACCTCAAGGATGATGTGTAATCACCAGGGATATCGTCATCCCTCAGTTTCATTAGAAAGGAAGCCTGGTCCAAGAGATAGAATCAGCCTATCCTGGATTTGAACTCTGGCTTCCGCTGCTGAGTAGCTCTATGGCGTTAGGCAATCCTGCCAGCCTCAGATGTGGGCATCTAGGAGACAGGCATATACTGTCTCTCACAAGGCTATTAAGAGGATTCAGAATAACATAAAATCGCTGACCCACAGCAGGTGTTCAATAAATGTTAGCTGCCAGTCTCAGCACTACACCTGCACCCACACCCATGCTCTGGGAATAAATAGGGAATCCCACACCGTAGTCACATCCTCTCTATGAATCCACATCCCCTCCAAGTCTCTGTGAACTCGGTTCTGGCAAGACTGTTTATGGCCGAAGTGTTGTGCTTTTCCCAACAAGTTCTGGTCATCCCCACACCAGATATTTCTCTGATGAGAAGTAGTTCTCGTTAAACCTGGAGAAAGGGGGAAATGCAAGCCCCCTCCCCGTCACCACCTGCAAATCCAGTGGTCGGGAACAGGCAGCGAAAGCAGTGCCGAGTCCCTCTCTGTCACCATTTCACGAGGTGGCCGTGTGTGCTGTGTCTTGCACCACTCGCCAGCCAACAAAATGGAGTGCCGTAGTTAATTGAAAAACAGCTCTGCCCTGCCTGCCATAATTGACATTAAGTACTGTTTGGGGTAGGAAATCAGCCATTTCCAATTGATATTAAACGGGAAATCATTTAACATCAATGGATATAAACCAGGCACAATTGTGCTGAATTAAGGAGAAACGCTTTGGCTCGTGTTAAAAAATGTTTCTGTGAAGTGGGATTTTTCAGAGTAAGTGAATATTAAGAGAGCTTAATACCTGTATTAGGAAAAAGAAGAAACCACTTCTCAATCTCCCCTCAGGCTTAGAAGAAAGCTGCCAAATGCTCTTTTGGAAGAAGCCATGTTCTAAGGTGGTCTTGTCTTTGAAAAAACAAAGTAAAAAGAAGGTATAATCTGCGAGAGCAGATGAAAGGAGAGAGTCTCCTGTGAGTTTATCCAGCGCCATCCACCATGCTGCTGGGGCAGAAGCTGGGGCCCTGTGAAGGGACCCAAATGGGGACCCCCCCGGCCTCCCTCTGAGAAGGCGCTGCAGGGACCACACCCTCGACAGGAGGAAGATTAACACGGGCACAGATAGGCAAGGCGGAAGAGAAACCATCACGTCTCCCCTCCCACCCCATCCGAATTTTCCCTTTTATGCAGGAACCGGCACATTCTGGCAGCCCACGGCTTCCCGCCAGCCTGTGATGTGAGGGCGCCGATGGTGCTAATGAAAGCGATGCAAACTCTTGTTTGTGCGGTCATGGCTGTCTTATCACCCGGGCTTTAGAAATCTCTCCATGACTCTCCAAAAAGGATAAACACCAGTTCTAACTTCTCGTCCTCCACTTGTTGCACAAGAACAAGGAAGTGAGAGGAAAGAAGAGTAGAGGGACATAAGTGAAGAACACAATTAGGAAGAGAGATGAGAGCCTTGAGGGCAGGGGAGATGAAAATGGGAGAAGAATAGGCAAGAAAGATCTGGAGGCCACTGGGGGAGCTTCACAGGGCATGCAGGGAGTTGATCGCACCATTTTACAGATGAGAAAGCTGAGGCCCGGAGAGGTTCTGTGAGATGCACCAGGCCACACAGCTACAGAGTGTAAGAGCCTGGTCGAGAGCTCCGCTGATTCACTGTCCGATTTTAGCACTTGTGCTGCCTCGAGAGTAAAGAAATAATCAGAGAAGAAAGAGATGAGACAAGGAGGAAAACAGTAAGGAATGGAAGAAAAGAAAGAGTGTCTTGAAAGTCCAAGGCCAGCAGGTCAGCACAGAGTTTCTGGTTTAGGAATAAATAGAAAAAAATCATACCAAGCTCTGAGTTGACCCCACACACCACCACACGTGGCTTGCAGAATCCAGCAACCAACTTGTCAACCCCATGAGCTTTCTGTCTGGAATGGTGGCATCGTGGACGCGGGCCTCTGAGGGCCTTCCACCCCCTTGCCTGATTGCCAGGGCCAGACCTCACGTCTGTGGTGTTCGTGTGGCTAAACAACCAGCCAGGTTTATCCCCAGGAGAACTCTTAATCATGAATTCTGAGGCGATCTCTGAGACCTTGTCCTTTTAAGGGGGTTTTCTATAGAAATGAAACTTGTCCTTTCTAGCTCTTTGGATAAAGAAGTTAAATGAGTATTTATAAAAATTATACATCCCACAAACATGTCTTATAACAGGAGACAGCCTGGCCCACGTGTGCTGAACAGGGAAGGTCAAATGCACAGAGTGGAGGGAGGGAACACCTTCATGGCCTGTCCCTTTCTTTAAGACCAAAAAGCTGCTCTTTTAAGATGCCGTGCCCTAAAAGGTGGAGCAGCAGGTACGGGTCTGCCTGCAGAAAAGCCTCCTCCACGGAGGCAGAGACTCCATAGGTGCCACTGCTCTGGCTTCCAGATGCAATGGGCCATGTCTGTGCCAGGTGTACAGCTGTGCAGAGGGGTGAGGAAGCTGCTTTAGCCTTTATTCCCTAGGCTCTCTCTCTTCAAGCCAATGACCTCAGATTTTTTACAACTGTATGTAAAAGCGCTTTGACTCCTTGCTCCCCTGCCAGCCCTTTGCTCACACGGGGCAATCATGTGGCTATAACCAATGGCTGGGATATACTTGGCCACACTGTGACCACTGGGTTAGAAAGAGGACACAAGGCAAGCAGGACAAGGTCTATCTCACCTGCTTTGTCAAACATCTTGCATAGGTAAGGTCAGGGCTAATCTGTTCATTCATTTATTCATTAAGTTAATCGACAAGTTAGCACTGTGCATATACTCTGTGTGAGGCACCATGCCGGACCCGAGTATCCAGAGATGAACAAAACACATTCCCTGCTCTCAAAGAGCTTGCCACCTCAGAGAGTTCATTGAGCCTTACTCTTCACACAAGGAACTACACAGAGAAACAAGTGCTCATGTTGACAAAGCTGCCTCAGTTAGCCCTCCTGCCTCATTTCAGTTCCTAAAAGGTCAATAACCCCTCCTGCCACAGGGCCTTTGCATGTGCCATTCCCTCTTTCTGGGATGTTTGTTTTTCCCTGC